>JAUZNK010019969.1:0-21055 GCA_035046665.1 Euphysa ruthae
GTAATCATAATTTTTATTTTATATATTTTTTCATAGCAAATGTTTTATAATTTTTGGTATATATAATTTTTGGTCTATATAATTTTTGGTCTATATAATCTGTTTCCTTTGTAAAATCTAAGTGTAATTCTTTTGTACCATTAAACTGTGATGCAAAATTCAGTGAAATTTTCCTGATATATGTCTTCCGTGACGTAAGAATAGAGTCAAATTTTGGTGGGTATACAGCTATTCTCCATAATAATACCTTTGATTCACGCAACTTCATACCTGGATTTTAACAAAAAAACAAATCGTTGATTATTCAGTAATTTTATTTACGTTATTAAGTAGCAATAATGAAATGTCTTTGACAGAATAATTTAAAACAATGCTAAAGATTTTCATTGGTTTCACAATGAAATTACAAACATCCGAAATTATACTGTCTTGTTCTGTCGTTTTTAAACAGTAAAAAATCACATGATTTGTTTGTTGCCGTTATGACAACCAAGGAAGTGATTGACATAAAATTTTATATTTAAAAAGTCTAGTATAAATAAATCACAATAATAATCATAAGCGAAAGGCGAAGTTCTATTCAACTGATTGAAAATAATATAAAATTAATTTAATTTAGTTCTGTTGCTATTTTTGGGTAAGGGTGAATTTATTTTTGCATAGTTTTAATATAGTTGTCTGCATTTCCAGACTTCATTTTAAGATCCTAAAATGCTATATGTACCAATTAGCCAAATATTTTTTATAATTACTTTTTTTGTAAATATGCTCAATGTATTGGCTAAATACATGTTTCACTTACGCAATAGCTACATTTTCGTGTTTTCTATGAATGAAAGTAAAATATTAAGTGATTTCACTTTTAGTAAAATGTCTTAAAATTTAGTAAAATGATTGAACCATAGATATATTGAGCAGCAACTAGTACAAATATTACCAAGCATATATAACATTTCATTGATCAATAACATTTTTTTGGCATCCATGCAATTTTTCGCGATATAAAACCATTTAGATAATATTCTTATTATAAATAATTCTTCAAAAAATGAAAAAAACTTGATAAAAAAAAACAAAAGTCAATTCTTAACTATCATTTATATACAATGTTCTGTATGGTAACAGAAATAATTCTTTGTTAACATTCCTAACTGTTACTCAGTTTATAACAACATCAATAACATATAGTTCTAAGTACAAAAAAATTTCCACAACTGAAAGCTTCCAATGAAAATTTTATCAGGAACAAACTTTTATGGAAAATTTACTCAAAGCACATAATACGGTTAGTTTTGGGATTTAGGGCCTGCGAAGCGATATTTTAATTAATTTTGACGGGCCTGAAAAATGAATAACTTACACAAGATGCCTCCTTGTATTAAACTTTCAAAGAACCACAAATTTTTTCTCAAAATATGATATAATGGGGCCATTTTGGGACAAGTACGTGTAAATTTCGAATCATGCTAGAGCTATTGCAGTTAAAATACTAGACTTTAACTTTAACTTTGATACCCCTAATTTTGGGATTCAATATGAAATAAATGTTATTCTTAGGATTGTTTTACAAAACAGTATAATTTTAGCTTCCGGTGGTTTCCAAGAAATACAAAAGTAGCATTATCAAACGAAAATATATATGCTGGATTTTTACCTTTTCTTCTTTATTAACCTTCCTATAATGCAAAAACAGGCAATGATAAAACTTAATATTAATATTATATCCATTAAATGTAAATGACAATTTTTGTGGGACAATTTGCAATTACTGGAAAAGTCATATATAAAGGAGATTAAACATAGAATAGTTATAGTGAATAATCACGACATGTGGAGCTAATTTGGCAACAACACGAAAAATATATATATCTTTGTTGTTAGTTACCAAATAAAAAGGAAATCAAAATTAATTTCAATACTGTCAACAAAGAATTTTTGTTAAACGTTTAACAAAAGAACTATTATCATTCCATTCAAATGTAAACATCAAATTGTTTCATTTCATGTTTTTAAGCGAAGACGGTGTTTCATAAACTGAATGTTAAATTTAAATTCTCTTTAGATTGAAATATACTTTTAATCAAAAAAAATTTATTTCACTTTTTATGCGGAATAACATATGAAAGCTTTATTTTTTTTGTACAAACTATTTTTCCAATTGATCAAACCCAAATCAAAAGTAATTTCAATACTAAGAAAATTTGTTTTTATTTAGCTGCATAAAAATTTATTCGCTGGTAACGTAAGAAAATTTGTTGTTTGTTTGAATTCTTTTGCAATTCTTTTCAATTATCAATTACCATACCATACCATACCATATACCAATTTCAGCTTGCTAAAGAGCTTGCCATTTTTTTGTTATTTCTTAATTTTAAATAGAAAAAAATACAGCATGCAGTTTAGCGTAAAGATACTATTCCTTATAGAAATATATTTATTGAGAATTACGCTATATAACAAAACGTGATATTAGAATTTTGCCTTTAAAAACATCCTTAACTGTTATTTATATTGTTTAAAAATATAAAATATAGAAGCAGACAAAGTTAACTATGCAATGTAACGTTATATAATATATTCAAACGAAAGTTGTTAACCCTTATTTGCAAATTAGCTATGCAATATACCTTTGTATATAAATAAAAAAGATACCTAGCACCTGGTGGAAGATATTTTGTTGAAATCATGAAAATAAATTGCTTGGCTACATCGAGTTATCATGTTAACACTAGCTGCACTTGGTGCCTAACATGCATTAACAAAACCAATTTGAATTGTTTGCAGATCTTTTACATTATTTTTAAGGTTTAAACTTATGCAGTTTTATTGAATAGCAAAATGAGCTTTTGGAACAAATATATTGAAAGCCTGTGTACTTGTGCGTACGATATTAAAATTATCAGATATATTGATTTCTCTTTTATAGATAATGATTTTATACAAGGAAAATGATGCTTTGCGTATTTTAAAGATAAAAACTTTCCTAGTTAAGCTTTTAAAAAAGATTAATGGCAAGAATTTCGCAAACATGTAATAATTAAACAAAATAGTTTCATAAATAAATATTTAATATAAAAACTAAAAAGAAAAAGCATTAAGAAATGAATAAATAATTGTTCACCACAAACACAGGTTTTAAGACCTGTTCACACTAAAGAAATAATCAAATTAAACCAAAGAAATTTCACCTCAAAAAATATCTTGTGATAAATAAAACATTGCTTAGGAAACACAAACCATTTAAGAAAAGTCTTTTTAAAATATGAGAAAGGGAAAGATTGAATAACGTTCCATTTATGCAACACAAAACATATTGTAGATATGAAATTCTTAAAATTTTGTGAACTATACTATTTAAATAGTTTTTATTGAACCCGCGCGAGTTTTTCACGAGTTCGATTATGTTAAAAAACTAAAAAACTTGGAAAGTTTTTTTCATTTAAAAATTAAAAATTAAAGTTTACCTTAACAGCCTTTTGTTATATTTTCTCAAAGACATACTCGCCGCCCATACATAACGTTTGAAAAATAGGCATAAACAATATAGCTAAGAATACTTTAAACATGTTCACGCATAACTATAATCTCGCACTTAAAATGAAAGATAAACCTAAGCCTAATTAAAGTAATGTTATTTCGTTTTTAACACTAATTTGGTACGGTAAATGCATAATTTATCGATATATCAAATTTTATTAACGTAGGCATGAAACTTTGGACTTTTGCTTTTTAAAATGCATTTGACGAGATTTCATAAATGATATGTTTACCTTGGCAACACATGCTGGAATTGGTAACAATAATGAATAATTAGTATAAAACCAATATTAATTAATCTTGAAAAATTAAGAACGAACTGAGAAGCAAAACCAGTTATAAAAATACCGTTTGTCTGGATTTTTGAGAGAAAAATTTTCTGGTTTGATTTAAATTTCAGCTTTAATTTTATTCTAACTTTAAATCTCTGTATTAAAAGTAGCTTTAAAAACTCAAAACTTACTGATTGATAAAGGTAGCTTACATGGGCGTAATATTAGGAATATAATGTTCCTGCAGCAAAACCTCAGCAGAAAGACAACCTAAATAGAAAAATAATTTTTTGACAATATTTTGCATATGTCGAGTTCTAGAAGCAGGCATATTACAAATTTGATCAAACTGGTTTAAAGGCACGCTTAATTCTTTTTCAGCTTCACGCGATATCTTAAATAAAAGTAATAAACGAATTTAGATAAAATAATGAACTGTTGTTTCTAAGGCTGAGGTAAATTTTGTTTAATTGTATTAGTAGCTAGTTCTAAAAGTTATTATTTGTCGGTTAACCACGTTTATTCAAATATCTAGGAATGAGTAAGAAATAAGCAAAAGAATTTAATTGATACAAAATTTGTTTTTAGATATATAGCATCCAAGTTTAGATCAAATTCTTCATGAAATCTAGTAACATTTTGCAGGACAACCGCTATAGTATCTGTCAATTTGAAATCAAACTTGCACAATTTCTATTACATACAGAACAAAAAACTGTAAGAAAATGCTATTACGTTTTGTCTGCAAACTTACTTTAAAAATATTTTTAAAACACCCGTTAAAGGTTGACACCATTAATATAATCCTCAAAAACAACGAAATAAATCTTAAATGCATTTTTCTGAAATATCAAACCAAATCATAAGAAAAAAAACGCAATAATAAGACAGATAAGCAGATGGCTGTACCAACAAAATTGCACTGTAAAACAAATGATATAATATAAATGAGGGATGCTTATTAATTTGCCATTTGATTAAATGGTTTCGCTTTTAGGAAAAATGTTTATTTTTAAACTAATATAAAAGTAACCAAAATTTGTCAAATTTTTTTTTTATCAAAATAATTTATCCTTGTTTTTAAACTTTTTCTTGCAGTTGTTGTGCCTGCTTATTCTGTTTGGATTTGTATTATATATACTTAATACAAATAATATTAAAAAAATCAAATATTTATTAGCTATAAATTTACTAAATAATATTTCATGCCAACCCAGATTTTCAAGTAAGTAATGGTGCAAGACGATTTGATGGTTTTTTTGTCAACGCATAACATTGGAATCAAAAATTTTTAAATACATTCAAGTCGTGGGTGAATTCCTCTTTGACTTTCTTTTCACGAAGCAAGAATTTCTTCATCAATTTTCCCTTACAGTATCGTGACTTGCTTATGCTCATTAATAAAGCAATAGGGCATAACTGAAACTTTACAAAATAAGTTTTGAATAAAGTGTTTGGCCTTATTAAGAGAAGACTAAATTTGATGTTTCTTGTATTTCAGATATATGCACAGTAACCGATATACAACAGAGTTTAATTGACACAGGAAATATTACAATAAAACCAAAATTTGCCATTAGTGCAAAAACTGAATACCTCTTGATTTTACTAATCTCAACATACTGGAAAAATATTGATTTGTTCCTAGTCCTAAGCCCTCCCATATTATCTTCATATTTCCATATTTTTGTCACAAGTTTATAAATTGGTGCATGAACATCGCATTAATATCACAGCTGCTTTTTTAAAAATTACGGCCTAATTAAACCAGTGTAAAACCAAATCTTTCAAAAGGTCTAAAAAATTTTCGTGTAATTCTGATTTTTAATAAGATGTGTTGGCCAGCCATAATTCTATAACAAATTCAATTCCTTGTAATTGTATCTTATCCAAAAGTATAAAACTTATTTAATTGGAGGTTCATTAATTATGCTTAAATAATAATTATGGTTGCTGGTCAATCACGTAAAATCTGATTTCATCCAATCAAATTATAATAATTTCAAAAGTTTCGATAAATACATGATTGGTTAGATTATTTAAATGAAAACCTATTTATGTATTTATGTACGTATGGATGTGTATACCTGTGTATATGTATGTACGTATGGGTGTGTATATGTATGTACGTATGGGTGTGTATATGTATGTACGTATGGGTGTGTATACGTGTGTATATGTATGTAATTATGGGTGTGAATGTGTATGTATGTAAGAATGTATTCATGGTTTTGTTTTATTTAAAGGAGGAAGTCAATACGTCAACAAGAGCATTAACTACTGTTATTTTTATAACCTCCATGAATAATCGTTGGTTCTAAAAATAGCAATGGACTAGTGGTCATGATAACGTATTGTCTACCTCTTTTAAATCAAGCCAAGTTATTTGCAAATTGTTAAACTCTAAAATACTGTTAATTAAAGAAATCTTTGAGAGGTGTGAAATAAAGTTTTGGAAACAATATTACACCAATAAAAGTAATAATGCGCAAACTCTAAATGTAACTACCGTTTTAGCGTAATTCGATGCGAAAATATCAGCATATGCAATTTTTTTGTAACATGGCTGAGAAAAAGGTAATTAAATCAGATGTGTTTAAGACGGTTTGAAAATGTAGACTTCTCTAGCTGATGAGCTTTCTAACGACGCTAAATACTGCACAACGTTTAAAACGTAAAAGCTGAAAGATATTTAGTATTGGCGATAATTCAGAACGGTGGCTTTTTTCACATAAGCAAAAACTAGATCTTGCAAAAACTAGCAGCGACTAAAAAACAAAAACTATAAAATATTACTAAGCAGTTAAAGTCTTTTACAAAAAGATCATCTTTAACACAATGTATTTCCAGTATAAAAAGTTGACAAGATTATATAACATTAGCCGGAAAATATGTATGTTTTACTATATGCATAGATAAACATTGTCAAAAAAAGGTTTGTGAAAATAAATAAACTTGTTTGTACAAAATCAGCAATTATGAAAAATTTAAATATTTAGGATATTCAATCATATTTTGATATTCCGTAGGTTGATGTCTTTGACAAGTATATTTCAATTGTAGAATGACTTAAGACTAGTAATATGTTGGTAAAACGATGGGTTACATGTTTCAATGAGAAAGCATCTGCTAAAAAACCTAATTTTTTTATTTACAGGTACCGTTGCCGTGAATGTGAAATTTATTTACCTTTCTTTCCGTTTTTAGTTGAGAGGTTATTACCGCCTGTCAGCATCACAACAATTTAAATTTATTTGGATTAATTTTCAATAACATAACTTTCTTTCAAATTCCGCGCTTCCGAACTACAAGTGTTTAGTTTTTTTACCACTAACCCATTGCTAACAGCAAAAAATTTGAAATTTTTAACTAAATGTAGCGTCAATAAAATGTTATGTTACCGCACCAACACCTTAATCAGCACTAGTTTGAGGATATGTATTTGAGATAATTTCTTAGTTTTAGGGTATGATTTCATAGATTTATTCATTATTTAAAGTGTCCCTACAGATGCTTATAGCTATAAAAAGTTAAACTATTTACTGTGGTATTCGTGATGGCTATGTCCACAATATATAATCCTGAGGCATGAGCTTTAAGTCATTTATTTATTTTTCATTTGTTTGTTTATATTTTTTATACTTTAGTATACTTTATGGTATATACTTTATTCCATATATTTTTATAAATTTTAATTATATTTTGAGCTTTTACATAATTTAGTAAAAATATTTATAAAAGAAAACTGAATTTATGTATATTAAAAACTTTAAAGGGTTGGTATGTGATGTGGTAAAGGCAAAAAGTGAATTAAAATTTTCCTTTTCAGATGCTTTCCAATGAATCTTTTATAAATTTTTCGAACCGGAAGATTCGAGAAAAACCACTTCTTCTAAAGCCTTGATATGTGATTCAATTTGTTTTATGCCTGATTTTGAGAATATAAGACCATAATATCATAGCTTCTCTTTGTAAAACATACATGTTTATAAATTCAATTTAATTCCCCTCTCAGACTAACGTATTAAATCTTTTTCTAAAATATCTTCATGATTTGTTTTACTAGTACCGAAATTAATAATGTCATCAGAATTGTTTAATGTGCCCACAATATCCGATACGATTTCTCCCAGAGCATGCTGAAGTACCTAGAATGCAGAATTGTTGCCATTAGATAAACCTTTAAGTCTTTTAATTCGTTCCTCAGTTTGAAATACTATTATATATCTGGATTTTTTTATGAAGTTCTAATTGATTAAATGCATTACTCAAGTCTAGTTTTAAAATTCGAATAGCATTGGCTAATTTGATTGAAGGAACATCAAATGTTGGGGTTGGATGTTTTGAACACCCGATAGCATTATATGCATTATTTACTTCATTAGAAACAAAAATTTCCAGGCAAACTTTTAGTGCAATGACCATCAAGTTAATCCAACGAGCAATGAGCAATTAAGTCTTCAATGATGTCCTGAGACACAAGTAGTTTAATATATCCTTTTAATTTATCTCAATAGCTCCAATAGCTTTCTTTTTGAGCGGCAGGGCGTATGGTTTCATCCATATGCAATTTTACCTTTCTATCGTTCATTTTTCCAATTTTTTTACAGAAAAGTGTACTTTCAAATTTGGCTAATATTTGTTTTGAACAATTAGGTATTTTTAGTTCAATTGTTTTATTATTATCAGTTACAAGTAGCACAAGGAAATTAAGCTCAGTTGCAATTTTTCCACCACAAAAGTTTTTGTTTTTAGTATCAACTACATGAAAATCTTTTGATAAAAGTTTTTGTTTAGTTTTTATCATTTTATCACGAATCAACTATACCGTACCTTATATAATACTGTATCTTAATGTATCAAAAAAATTGTATTAAAGCCATCGTTTCGTCAATAATAATGTTGAAGTTGCTGAATTTGATGCTCGGCGTATAAATATAAATCGATTTCTTCATAAAATGTGCGTTGATAACAGTACTATTATCTCTATCTCGACAAATCGAACACCCCTAAAGTCCAAATATGGGAAGCTCATTTAACTAATAGAGGAGATTTCATATTTGCAAATAATATTATATTATTTAACTCACTCATTGGATGACATTGGATCTCAATGAAAAGTATCTTCTCAAAACTTCATTATTAACCAAAAAAATTTTTTTTTAAACTTTGATAAATCAAAATATTTTAAAAGTACAATCTTGCCTTATCTGGATATAAATTCTCTTCGTAAAAAATTTTTGATCTAATTTTTGATCTTTTTAATCTAACTTTTTGATCTAATAAACGATTTTATAGGAATTTTGATTTTTGCCCAAACTAAGTTAGACGACCGTTTTCCCACTTCTCAGCTTATTTTTAACAGTTAAAAACCGGTTTTAAGAGAATTTCCCCTGGTGAATTCCCCCGATGAAATTCTTCCTGGCGGTGTATTTTGATATATTCGGTCATAACTCAACCAAAAAAAATTCTAAATAACCTCAAATTTGGCAGATAGATCCAAAAAATAATTTCTCACAAAATACCATATATTTTTTATGAAAAAATTTCTTCAGGGAGAAGATAAGGGCTTTTCCGGAGGTAAATTTTGACATATAGGGTCCTAACTCAACCAAAAAAATTCTGACATATTGTTACACAAAGCAATAAGTTTTTTTGAGCAATTTCTCAACAGGGTAAGATGTTTGTCTTTCTGAGGAAAATTCGAAATAACACAAAATTTGGCAGGTAGATGCTGAAAACAATTTTTTACAAAAAGCTATTAATTCCTTTTGAGAAATTTTTAACCAAGAAATTAAAATATGGGCCGTTAAAATTGTTAAATGTTCAAAATATCGAAAACACAAAATTCTTGACATGTAGATGCTAAAATCTTTTGCATTATTTTATGGAACATATCTGTTACAAAAATTCACATAGTATATAATCTGAAAACGTGGAAAAAAAAAAATGGTAAAAAAAAAAAAGTAAGACATATTAAATTTTATTGTTTTAAAAGCATAACGTGCGTGGTTATTCTAGTCTCCTCTTAAAACAAATATAACGATGCTATTCTTGACATTACACTAAAAAAATTATTGAATAGTAGTTGTTAATAGAAGATTTTTTAGAAACGATTAATCGAAATATAATTTGAAATGTTAACTTAAAAACCTAATGTCAAAATTAAATCTACGGTCATTGACTGCCAGAGTATTAAGTTAACCTCGATGTTTAGAAGGGCTAAATTAATTAAAAAAGCTATCATCCATTCTATTACTCAATAACTTTTATCCATCATAACAATATAATAAATTTAATTTTTAACTTTCATATAAAATTTCAAACAATCTCAAAACGAAATTTTCCAAAGTGTAACATGTATAAATTACAATTTTCAAAACTGACAATTCGATTTAATTTTTTTTCTATTTTTTTTATAGCTTTTCATTAAACTTTAACCTTATTTTATGAAAGCACTAGTAATTTTTACTTACAATATATCAATATATCCATAGCTTTTGAATTGGTTGTATTACATAGCTTAGAATTTAGTTTTATATGAAAATTTTGTTTTTTTCTACGTAAAAAAGTCCTTTAGAATAGTTTATCACCCGCAAAATAAAAAATTTATTTTTAACATTCATTTTAGAATACAAGAATAAAAACAGTGAGAACTAAAATTTTTAAGGGTAAAACCTTGATAATAATATTGCATAATTCCTGAGTTTGAAGACTTTTCAATAACGCTTAGAGAGAAATGTCATGTAGGGTCTCACTTCAACCACGAAGCTCATTGTAGCTGATTCCACATTAAACAGAGCAATGAATATGTGCCATTAGTTAAAAAAAAAGCAATCAAACCCATAAATTTCTAACAGCCTTTTCCTTAATTTGAAGATTTCTTTGAAAACAAAAGTTGACCATAAGTAAAATAATTTAAATAGGATTCACCTCTGGATTACTTAAATACTAAAAATCACTTGGATATCAAACACATGTGATATTAAAACATTTACGTTGTACATTATCATAAAATAATTTTTAATATATTCTTATAGCATGATATTTGTGTTAAAATAATCAGACACGACACAATTGATATCTATTGATATCTATATTGAACAAAATCTGTTGTCAAATTTTGAAGTTTTAAAATAATTTGGATTTTCTGATAATGCAACGCTAGCCTGCAAATTAGATAAAGTCCGAGCTTCCACACATAGCAGTGATAAAAGAGATTCTGACTGAGATTTTTCAGTCTATTTCATTTGATGTTAAATTTTCGAATACGTTTTTTATTAGTTCCAGCAGTTTCCTTCTTTCTGCTAACACCCGTACCCAAAAGGTTAAAGTACCCCTCTTGAACTTGATCAACATACCTGCCATCCTCAAATGTAGGTAACATACAAGTTTTCCTGAATTCAAGCAGCATTTGTAAATCAAGTTTTTCTTGTTCAGTGCACGTTTTTGAACATTCATTTCTTTGAGTTTTATGTCCTCCACCTCTATTTCACCACAGATTTCAGTATTACATTCATTTTTGCATAATTTTAATTTTTGTACCATGGTTTTTTCCTGAACTTCTTGAGTAAGTTTTTCAGTCAAATTATTATTTTTTGCATGTAAGGTTTTAATTTGGTAATCTTTTGCATCCAACTTCATTAGTGGCTGCCTTAATTGCGGTTTATCATGACGCACTAATGTTTCGCGTCTTTTGAATTTTTCTTAAACTTTTGAAATTCCCTTTTGACTTCAACGTAACTTTACAGAAGAGTTTTTTACTTCATGTTCCTTTAAGATCTTGTGTTCGATAAAATAAAGTTCCTTTCGAAGATTAGAATCATTTTTGTTTTCAATTCACATAAGCTCTTCAAACTCCTGATTTAGAGACTTCAGATGCTTAATTTCTTTAGTAAGCTGTTTTGAAACACCTTCACAATGTTGCTGCTTTAACTTTTCTAGATCGTAGCTAACTTTGCTTTTGGTTAGATCTATCTGCCTCAACACTAGTTATTTTTCTTTTAGAAATTTTTAGTTCTTCAGATTTTTTCGTTAATGTTAATGTTAATCGCTTGTGAGAAGTAACAGGACCATTATTATCTATTCTCTTAACTGGAGGACAATATAATGTTTTTATATGTTGTTTCGGTCGTTCTTTCCCATTAACAGACTTACGAATTCTTGAAATTTTTTCTAAAAGGAACAATGTCATAATTTTTCATATGATACTATATCTTTTATAAGTCATCTTTTGTAGCAGTAGGGATATTTTGAAATGCAGTAGGATTAATTGCAATAACCTGCTTACTAAGGTTATGCCAACTACTTTCATTATTTTTTTCTAACTTAATAATAAGATGAAATGGATGTGACATCCATGGTCAACAAATGAAATAAAATCGTTCTAAGAATTAGAAAGAAAAGACACATGCAATATAAAACAAGTAAAGAGGAAGACAAGCAACACATAATATCAGAAAAATATATAACCACTTCAACATTATAAATGAGCACCCACTGATTGCATTATTTTTGGATATTTTGTCAACATTTTTTACACACTATTATCACAAAATTTGTAATTAAATGATATAAAAATTTCAAATTCTAAATTTCATTGTCACAAAATCTTCCTTTCTTTTCAGGGATCCAACACATGCAATTTTTTTCCAATTTGAAAACAGAAAAGTTTCTTTCCATAAGGAAAAATCTTCAGAAAAATCTATTAACCAATAAAAATAAGATTTTAAATTAATGCTAGTCATGTATAAAAACCAATTGCTTGTAACTGAAAATTCTTTAATATATGTTGAACACCCCCTGATTTCTCACAAGTAACTTTGACACCAAAAACAACTTTAAAAACATTGATAAGTGATGACAACAGATAGCGTATAACTTTGGATTGAAAAGAAATGAAGCATGGATGGGGGCATGGATGGCCAAAATTCTAATTATCACCGTGTTTGTAACCCAAATATTCTTAATTTTTCAACAAAAAAAAAAAATGCACCAGACTTTATCTTTTAAGCGAAAAAAACAGAATGAATAAATGTTTTATAGAGTAAAATTTATGAAATTTTAAACTTTTTAACTTTACTGTACAATTCTCTAAAATAAAATTCTCATTTTAAAGGGGCGCCAAAATATTTAAATATTCCAAATTTAAAACAAGAAATTTCACTTCACCAGCGAAAACTTAGTACAAAAGTAAAAAATTTAGGTAATACTAGCTGGAGTTAAAAAAATCTACCGCATATTTAAAAAATTTAAGGACTATAGTTTATCCCCCCTGTTTGGAAAAAAAAAAATGACTAAATTAACACAAGTTCTTTTTTGAGGACACCAAATGAAAAAAAATAAAAAGCATTATGTTACCTTATCAGGAAGTTATTTCTGCATTTTTTACGAAGTTATAAAAATTAAAATAAATTACTTGTTTTTAAGAATTAGATTTTAAAAAACAGCTCTACGACATCTACACTCAAGCTATCAAGGTCATAAGAGAATCATAACAAGTAATAAATAAATAAATGGTTTTATTAGACAATAAGTAAAAGGACCCGTACATTTTTAAAAAGCTAATTGCACCGAATGTATGTGGGAAAACGAGTAATATTTCTCGTGAAATTAAATCAGAATGTAAAGGTGTAGATCCCTTTGAAATGAACACATTAGTTGTTATATCTTTTCGCGAAATAGGCAAAGGTTTCAAAGCGATACAATCTTTCTATGGTATAATGAAGAATGTACCACCAAAGAACAAATCTCCTTTCAAATGGACTTGCAGCAATTTATACTCACCATAAAAGAAACACCAAGTGATTTATTGTCTAAAGAGCATAAGAGGTTCAAGCTGAATTTTCACAAAACAAAATTTATGACACCAAAATTGTGAAGACGAAAGCTGTTACAGATCTTTGCAAAATCGTGGTTATGCCTCGCTAAATATCGAAGTTGCCATAGCTTGGAAAATGTATTGACACTATCCTTGTGAATTGAAAGAATGAAATCGAACAAGTTGGGCGATAAGTATTTACAAGCGATCATTATAACGATCAAAACTGATGTCATTTTTGCACACGCAATGAAATTTCTTGGTGTAAATACCAGTTAGATAATTCATTCTTGAAATTTTGTATTATTTTCGCTAATTTTACCAGTTTAATAAGCTGCCAATCGAGAAGTTATTAAACTTTTTTAAATATTTTTTCCTTCTTCTTTAATAAATATGTAGAAAAAATATGAGAAAAGTCGAATTTCAAAAAATAGATGGTATTTAGTGGTTTACCACTTTACTTAGGAAAGTATAGGAAAAAAGAATCTTTTTTAAATTAAAAGATTAGTAATATAACATCTAACACATTTCCAATTTTTCCGCCTAGGGCACTCCTAAATCAAGTAAATTTAAAGAATTTCTACGAAACTTTATTAGCTAGATGAAAATATAAATGACTTCACTGGGATTAAGGGTTGCTTCAAATGAATTTACACAACTAGGGAAAAAAAGGATGATTTAAAACAATATCTACCACTATTTTTGTAGATAACGTTAGAAAGGCAGCTCTTAAAAGTGATTTAGTTGCGCTGTGTATAATGACTTTCCAAAAACAAATGACACTATCAGTCACACAATCCTATTTCAGATAGATACTTTCAAAGGGTATTGATGGTTTTGAGTATGAGTATTTTTGTAAAATTTTATTTCAAAGGAAATAATGAGTGAAAAATAATTGTGAAGTCTTTGACAATAAAGTATCTCTTTACAATTTGCTTTAAAGCAAAGATACTTGAGCCTTTATTCTTTTAACAAATTTTTCACGTTTCTTTAATTCTTTGAAACAATCATTTTGCTAATGACAGCCGTGATTTAATATTAGTGCAAAAGTAACATTGTAGTTGATAGCAAACTAAATAAAGATCAAAAAAGTGTTCTAAACATCTTTACTGAAAATGATCATGATATATATCTAATAACAGGGAAATAAGAGTGCAAGAGTTTTGATACATCAAATGTCAGAGGAAAATATTCTTAAACTACCTATCAAAACTTCGATATTGTGACTACTGAAAAAAAAATCCCACCATTCTTTATAGCCAAAGCTGGTTCATCGAATTGTAACTCACTGATTTTAACGTTCGTAACTTATTACGTACTAGTTTATATTAACTTAAATAAAGCGTTTAACCTCACTTGAGAGAAGGGCTATTCATATCGTAAATATTTAAAATAATCGTGTTTCGGAATATTTGACAATAAAAGAGTTGCTATACGTAAAGAATGAATTTTATTGCAAAGGTGCAATTATCTACAATGTTTTACCAAAAGAGAAAGATTTGATTTGAACATATATTGTTTTAGCAAATAATTTATTCTTACCTTATTCAAAAAGTGTATATGAATATCCAAAAGTGCATAGCTATGAAAATCATAAAGTGTACTTAAATTAGGTTTCAAGAGACCTTATCTCATTAATTAAACAACTTACCCATACTTGTACTTCATAGAGAGCAACATTATAATTTAATAACGGCGGCTTATCGCCAATCCACAGAACTTTGGCATTCATTCGACAAAAAAATCTTTCTTTTACTACAGCTTTAAATATTCCACATAACTTCAAAGAATTTAAATCCATTCCAGCTTTGAGTTTTAAATGTTCCATCGCAGTAGGTGACTTCGTAATAAATTCAATGAAATACGTTTGCGAAAAAGTGACATGCCACCATTCATTCTGTCCAATCAAAGTAGATGAGCGAGTGCTAATCAGCCCATCCAAAGCTTTACTCGCTAAATAATTTGACGACCAATCACTCGACTGATTAGCTACTCCAATTGATATGACATTTATCAATGGGTCTGGAAGATTAAAAAAAAAAAAAGACGGGTAACATTCGTCATTATTCTTTCATTTTACCATTGGTTATTACAAACGGAAAATTAGAGAGGCAACAAAATTTAGATTAAAGTTAAAAAAAAAAAGGAAAGAAATTTTACTTTTAACATATTAGGTTAGGCACTTGCTTAATGAGGCTTTAATTCGTGAAGAATAGCTAAGATATGGTAGTGATATACATCTGTTCTAATTTAGCGAAATTTTCAACACCATGTTCAGAGAGGAAATAGCATAAAGCATCCTGATAGGTGAAAGTTGCTTGTTCAGTCAGCCTGAAACTGAAAGGTTTAACATTGATTATGCGGACAGGGTGACTAGGAAAGTTTATCCTATGGAGTGAGAAGCCTTCAGAACTACGGACCTCGTGGCACCATCTAGGCGGTGCTTCGTTAAATATCTCTGGGGCGCGCCTTTACGTAAATAAATAATTGGCAACTGTGTAAGTGGGCTGAGCTGATGAATATAAATAAGTGGCAATTGTGTATGTAGGTAACACCCCAGCCAACATAAATAATGTATGTAGACTGGGGTGTTTTGACTTAGAAGTGGGGGCTCCTCCGAATCTCGTCGCGAATCCCAGGTGACGTTTTCATGAGTTCTCTCTGGTGCGCACCCACCGACTGTACGGTGCTCTCTAGAGCCAGGTTGTTTTCTAAGTAGGGGTATTCTCATTATTTAAAATTCTATCAGACCAGGTTATACTAAACAATGAAGACAGACAATAGATGCTCGTGGCGTAAGTGACCTTAAAGCTGTTTGCCAAAGCATGCGCCAGTATATATTGAGCTACTCATCGCCAATTGCAACGTCTTGATAGAACACCGTCAACGCCTGCGATGTTTCTTTACCCTAACTGGTGCAGTCCAATACTCCGATTGGGTGTTTGGGTCGAGTACACACCCGTATACCATCGGTTGTGTAGAAGAGCAACTGCGTGAAAACCAGGGCTAGATCACAACTTCAGAGCTCCGGGATCTTCTCGCTTCTATAAACCTGATGGAAATCACGGCAATGTTGTCTATAGCATTGCCACCGATTCCACAGGACAGAGACTTGGCTGTCCGGCTCGTTGGAAAATGTGCTAGACAAGTCAAGTATTATTATCCGTGACCCCAATGAAGCTGCTTACTTCTGCGAAACTTTCGAAAAATTATATTATTATATTATATTATATTATATTATATTATTGAAATATATTATATTATATTATTGAAATATATTATATTATATTATAATATATTATATTAATTATTATATTATATTATATTATATTATATTATTGAAATTCGAGAAAACCGACGACGTCTACTACATCAGATATAAAGATGGGAAGACGAGGGTGCAGAGGATGCTGAGGTGCTTTTCCAAGGAAGACTTCCTAGAATCTGCTGGGCAACTTGAGTTGCAAGCAAGTATGCTTAGACCTAACTGTACTCTCTAGAATTCATGCATGTCGTCAGATATGCACTTGCTTGGCCAGATGAGTGGTCCGTTATTTTATATGCTGGTATATCCCTAGGCAGTTTTGTCCTCTGACTTTGACGTCAATGGTCTAGCATTTTTTTAACGAGAGGCCACGTCAAAGCAAACGTGTAGGTCTTGCGACCAAATTTTTCGTTTAGGAGGAAAATAAGATCAGCTTTGTGGAGTTCATTGGTTAGAGTCTCTGTAAAATGGGCAAAAATCTCTTTAGGATGCCGGATCTGCATGTATCTCACAACTTTCTTTGCAGCTGCTTTTTTTTTTAGTCTCGAATGAAGCACGGTAATACCCTGAAACCTACCAGGTGCATAGTAAAATTTGCTGAGAACAATATCAAATTCTTTAGACGTCAAAGGCTTGGTTTTGCGTTTTTTATCAATATGTTATTTATAAATACGTAGCCATGTATTCGAGTAGCCCTATCAGTCTCCAACACGCTCATCGAATGGGTTCGGGTAGTTCTTCGGTGGTTACACAGAGATTCGTAGTCTCTGTAAGAACTATCATGGAAAACCGCAATGCCGCCTCTTCCCTTGTCTTGGCGTAACAGGTCTAGAGATATTTGGACAAAGTCTATCAAAATTTTGGGAAAGGTCCTAGGATGTTTTAATCCTCCAGACAAAATGGCCGACCTCGACCAGTGTGCAGTAGAGTTCGTAAATAAATTCATGTTTTATTAAACAGATCGCAAGCATGAGGATATAAATAAGATGCTTCAAGCAATCAAGCAAATCCACTCTTCAAAAACGCCGGTACCACTTCGAGAGACTAGCCCGATTAATCGAGCACGATCGATATTATGTACTGAAAACGGGCCCGGCAACCCTCGACATTCCTCCCCAAAGCATAACCCAGGATGTAGTCAACGATAAACTTCGTATTCCAGCAGCACACCGAACCAAATCAAAAGTAGATGAACTTGTCCTGTTTGCAAGAGCCTCAGCTACCCATCGTCCAAAAATGCTCTGTCCAATAAAAAATAGCAAGCATGGTACCTGCTTTCTCTCCTTCCTCAACCCGATACTTGGTGACATTGCTCAGCCTCCCCTATCGCTGTTTAAGTTAGCATACCGAAAGGTATGTGGAAAAGGTAGAACCTAAGCTCTTCTAACCATTTTGCGCGCTTTTTTTGCAGAACGAAAGTGCATAGTGACTCAAGTCCGCTCAGAAGGTGCCTGCAGGTCGGCGGTGTTCCAACTGTAGCCTTCAATGTCCAGCCGACGTGAGAAATTTGTAAACCAGGCATAAAATTGCGTTTGTTGCCTGAGAATGATATCGTCGGCGTGGAGTGGTCGATGAAACGGACCACTCGACTGTAAATGTAGCATCGCGATACAATTATATGAGATTTGATACGCAACCCAGTGCTCGAGCTGCGTGGTTGTTAAGATGCCTAATCTGTGAAGGCGATCGTGATATTACGATCCATGCCTATTTCTACAAAAGACGAGATTAACCCACAGCAAATAATTGTGAATTGATGAACAGGTGCCAACAACGAAGTTTCCCAATATTAAAAGACTGCCACGGTGGGTCAGACTCCACTGTGCGCCTTGAAAACTGTCGGCCGTCAAATTGAACACGGAAATTACTCTGCCTACGTCGTAGCTGGCGAGGACGTTAAGATTGCCGTTATGACCCCAGGCCTTACCAGCGACCTCTAGTGTTGATTGATGTCTTCATATGACAGAGGAGCTCTTCGTGTTTTTCAGCAAAAATACTAGCTCGTAAGCGTTCCCAGGCACCTCTCACAAGCCAGAGGACAGCTGTGGCTGATTCAATCCACAGTCCATAATTGTCAAAGATGTATAATGTCCCCTTCGAACGCCGATGTACGCACAATTGTCAAGAACTCCTAATTTGGCAGACACCCGCTACATATATACTTTAGCTTGAACTCCGTCTACTCTGTTTTTCAATGCCGGTAGAAGAGAATCCTGTTCATAAAATACAGAGCCCTCTCTTTCGCCATGCACTCTTGTTGAAATTTGTGGCAGTGGATGTGAGTTTTACATGCTTAATAAACCAGCGCGCAGATGTAATCTAGATCCGCACTCTAGCCACCTCTGCGGCCACTATCAACGTTCTATAGCAATTATTTTTGGCGTATCATCACCAGGAACAGACAGAACGTGACAATAATTGTAGGTGTTGCATCACATGCTGCCTCTGTCGCGATAAGATCCTGTCAAGCAATAAAGCCCGCTTTGGCTTCATATTTAGTCTTAAATTAGACGGGAAATTCAGAATACCATCCTTTAAGCTGGCCTGCACCACTCTCGCCCCAGATTTTGTTAATAGCGTAACTAGCATTGTTTGATAAGGGTATTGCTGCTCATCGAGTTTGAAATTTGAAATTTACATATTTGTTAGTGTTAGGAAGTTTTTACAGTAATTTTTACACGAATTGATTTACGCTAAAAGCATTGCAACGTTTATATTTCCTTTATCAAACTTTTGTATTACTTACTGGTTCTATTATCTTTTTTAATAAAATCCATTTACAAAAACTATATTCCCAACTCAGTAAGCAGTTTACTGTGATGTTTTTTCAGTTTTTATTATGCATAATAGAAAAGGTTTTCCATACATGGAATGTATCGCGTATGAGCTATTCCTACTCTTGGTGCACCAAAAGCAACAAAGTTAGTATTGAAAAAGTTTGGTTTGTACCGTGTTGCATCCTTGTTATGCATATACATATTATATTCAAACATAGAAAGTGAGACAAAAAAGCGCTCGTCTCATGAAACAAAGTCAATTTCAAGTTTAAATAAAATACAAAGCTACGCAAAAGTTTCATTGTTGTTCACAACCTCATCGTATTCAAAGAGAAGTTCCTCGAGCTACTAATTATCCACTAAAATTTTCTTTATGACCCCAGGTTGAATTAAAAATTTGAAGTTTAATAATGGTCTGATTTTGGATAGATAATCATATGACTGAGCAATTAAAAAGATTGGCAACGATAGTAAATTTTTACATTAAGTGTTGGCTAACTTCTTAATTTTTTTCAATTTATTAAAAGAATACTAATGAAGAAACGTTTTATTAACAAAACTTTGTTCCTAAGATATGCTTAGATAATTTAAATCAGTTCATTTTAATAAACTGGAAAAAATGTATTTTCAAATAATTAGCAATGGAACCACTGCTTTCTAAATGCGTTTTTTTCAGCTTAAACCAATGGAATTAATTGTAACGCTACAGTGTGTCTTTTATGTGTTAGAAAAAAGAATACAGAAATCTTAACATAAGTGTTAACCTTTTTAAAGTTTTACAATTCACTGGGGAAATGAAAGACTAGCATTCAGAGTAATTTTTAAAAATTTGAGTGCTCTTGCTATCTTTGAGATGTCTTGCTAACATTTATGCACGCTTATGTTTGAAAAGTTTAATCACTACATGCGCTTGTTTAAAAAAAAAAAATCAATAAGCAATTACTTTTAATTTTTCATTCTATAAGTAAAATTGTTTCTCAGTCTTTAAAATTTTTATTTTTTAAAAATGTAACACATTTTTGAACCAAAATTAACAAGTTGAAATGTTTAAAAGTGTTTTTATGTTTTTTTTTTTGGCTAATCCATTTTTAAAACTTTACATTGATATCCTTTTGTGACCAAATGTGCGTCTAAGCATTGAGTAATTTTTTTTTTTTTTGAATCCACGTAGAATGTCACAAATTTGGCATACACGAAAATTGTTTCATTTAAGTTCACTTAAAATTTCACTAACTTAACATACACGAAAATTATTCCATTTAGGTCTGTTGTGTTGTGAACTCATGGACATACTCACCACGTGATATGGGAGTTAAACCTACATGATATTCTATACATAGTTAGTTGAGAAATAGAAATTGTAGATTACACACGTGTTTTACAT
>JAUZNK010019980.1:0-21049 GCA_035046665.1 Euphysa ruthae
CTTAACTCGACATCAGATAAGCCATATAAGGAAATGGAAAGGACCCCATGTATGTGTTGGAATAGATGAATATTCGATGAGCAATGTTTTGTTTATTTCAATCTAAAAATAACAGCACCTGTTTAAATTATTCAAAATATGAAGAAGAAAAAAAGAAAGTTTGCATGAAGCGATATTTTAGTTTATAGTCGTTTATATAATTTAAAATCGAAATGGAGATATTTTAATATGTGGCATGCAGTTCGACAACGGTTAATAGATTTTTTCAACACCGTAACGCTCTTTAAAAAATAGCTACTGAAAGAAAAACAAATAGAAATTTATGTCACATATTAAAAACTAAATATCAACGTCAGTTTTTTGTTGATGTTTGGTACTTGTGTCTTTCGCCCCTTTTCGTTCAGAAGTTCTCGTTCTTAAACATGGGTTGGATATTTGTCATTTTTTTAACATATTTTTGCTTGTTTATTTACATATTTTTACACTCCTTTCATTTTGTTCCAAACGTTAAAGGGGTGAATCCACCACCTCTCACCCACTCAGGTGTTTTATGGAATATGGGTGAATTGGAACCCTTGCATGATACTTGCGTGATACTTGCGTTAACTTGCGTGATACTTGCAGTTGTCATGCTGAGCGGATAAGGTATTGGTCTCCGGATCGTATTTTTGTAATAAATTAGTTTGAAAACTATCTGTTGGCCATACTTTAAAAATACAAATGAAATAAGTTGTTACTTTACTTTTTACTTTACGTTAGCTTGCGTGGTATTTACATTGGTATTTTTACAAAAATACTGTCAGGAGAAGCTTGACATTTATTTAACCGGGCTTCGCCGCTGCAGCTTGCTTATTATTATTATCTCTTTAGCTAGTGATATTAGGTGTGGTTTGGACTTATGGCCTTAGCACAAACTTTTTCAGTTGTACTGTGAGAAAGCTCTTGACTTTGCCACGGCTGTTTATTAGGAATTTATTAACTAATTTATTGGATTTACTTTAAAATTTCGGTGTAACTTTTGCTTAGATTGATATATGTTTTATATCTCTGTAATTTTTATTTAGGTCTTCAACTCTGCTACGCACTGCTTCTCTGCGTCGCAAAAAACGCAAAGACAGTAAAACTCGTTCAGGTAGCACCTCAAATATAAATGAAATCTCATCTCCGATACAGCAAGAAACTAAAAACTCTGCTCTCGATCGCTCACACTTGCATTTTAATAGCAATTTTGATTCTTCGGATGATGACGATGTGCAAATTGCAAATATGCTTGCATCTGAAAATCTCAACCGTATTTTAAACCGAGAAACGAACTCAACATTTGAAGTGGCACCAGAGTTTAAAATCATCCCACGTGATGTTACCGTAGAGGTAGCTACACCTGTAAAATTAACCTGTACTGTCTCAGCTAACCCGCCTCCTCAAATCACGTGGTGTTATAATGAAAAATTTGAACTAACTTCAAACGAACAATACAATATGATATTTAAAAATCATCTATGTACATTAGAAATTCCTTGTACGCAATTCTCTCATACAGGGACTTATTCAGTCACTGCTACAAACCATCTGGGTAGTGCTTCATGCTCTGCTAAAATAACTGTAAAACCGGTCGGTAATTCCCCCAGTAATCCTATTTCTTTCTCTAAACCTGTTATTACATCTGTCACGTCTTCATCAATAACTTTGACATGGGCGACCCCGGACGGTCCTCTTGTGAATACGTACTCAGTTCAACAACAGTCATTATCATCGGAGTGGGAGACCACAATATCTAATTGTACTGATACCATGGTAGCAATAGACAATCTTACACCGGGCAATATGTATAAATTTCGCGTTGTCGCCATGAGTGAGACTGGGACGGAAACGAGCGATCCTTCCGAAGCTGTCGAGATGCTTCCACAAAAAGGTGAATAAATAATTGAAGTATAGAATTTTTTATGAAAGGTTTTTATGTAGATTTCGTTTTGACTTAAAATCTATAGTGTGATTTTTTTGAACAATTTATGTTGCAAAAATAATTGATATTTTATTTAACAAGATATTCGACTTTGTGCGTGTGTTATCACTAAATTATGTTGTATCAGGGTTAATGATATCCAAAACTTTTGAAACATGATTTGAAATATGCCTACATATCAAAAACTTTTTTCTTAATCTTGATTCTTAGGAAGATCGAATATTTGTTTGATTCGAAGTTAATCAGCATGATAGTTTTGGAATAATTAAAATCGTTAAGATTTGAGAGAAAAGAAATAATGATAGATGTCGCCGTTTTTCTGCAACTGTGTTACAACTAATGCAAATAATAGATAATGTAAACCAGAATAAATTCGTTAATAAATTGCTGTTTCAAGAGTTTTTCTTAGGTCGCACAACCATACTTGATTATTTGTTTCATGTTAGAATACAAGACACAGCGTCGACCGTCCGAAATCAAATGGCTTGAAAATATTGAAGAACATTATCAAATATGTGGGGAACTGGGACGAGGACGATATTCTATTGTTAAAAGATGTCTTAAAAAAGACACCAACAGAGAATATGCTGCCAAGATAATTCGGCGTAGAATGGTTTCTAAAGAAACTGTTGAAAGCGAAATCGCCGTTCTACAATCTCTTAGTAATCCTGGAGTAGTCCAAGCCTTTGAAATTTACGAAGCGCCTAAATCTTTTATCATAATCCAGGAAATGTAAGTGTTTATATCATATTCATAGTCTTTAGGAATGTAATAGATTTTAGTCTTCAATAAAAAATTTAAAAAAGGAAGATTGCAGAGACGTATTCTACCAAACGCATCTTTATACTTCAAGTATAAAGGTTTCAATTTTCTATAAAAAATTTTTTTCAAATCTATGTAAGGAACCTAGTTCTCTCTTTTAGGCCAAAGCTTATTTTTGTATGAGAGCAACCAAACTTTGTTTTTAGGGTTTGAACAAAATCTGTTTTATTGTTCATTAGAGTATGCTTACAAAGAAACATTTGTATTTTTATTTTTTTTTTTTTATTTCTTATGGCATCTTCTTAAATTATATTATGCTTAGGCTGTCAGGAGGTCGACTATGCGATCATATCGTTGTCATGGATTTACTCACAGAGAATATGGCGATCGTTTACATCAAACAGCTAATTACAGCTTTGAAATACCTGCATGGTCTCTCTATCGCACATCTCGATATAAAACCTGAAAATATTTTATTATCTGGTGGGGAGGAGAGCCGTGTTGTTTTATCGGACTTCGGTGAAGCTATAAGATTGCGCTCGGTGCCGTACCAACATGAAGCTAATGGTAATGTTGAATTTGCAGGTAATCTTTTCTAAGAAAATGAAAATATCACCAGTCTATTAACCAAACGTTCTCCTGTTTTCAAACCTTTTTATTTCATTAAAACCAAAAAATATTAAATTTAAAATTAAAAAGTTAAATCTGAAATTGAAAATGTATTAAATAAAAATCATTTCAAAGTTTGTTGAATCATGAATCATGAATCTTCATGACGAATCTGTTTCATGTATAGAAATACAAAATCTGTTTTTTTTTTTTCGTTTTTTAGCTCCTGAAGTAGTAAGCGGCGAAGTCGTTTCGTTTGCCACCGACTTGTGGAGTGTCGGCGTCGTTGTGTATGTTCTACTTAGCGGCGTTTCTCCCTTTTTTTCCGATAATTCTGAAAGGCTTATTGAAAATATTACAGAAATTAGATATAAATTCCCTGAAGACTTTTTCGCGGATATTTCGGATGAAGCAAAAGACTTTATAGAAGAGCTATTAGTTCGAGATCAGTCAATTAGACCGGACGCCGGAGAGATCTTACAATTTCCATGGCTACGTATGAATGATAATAACAGAAATAAACTTGGCGATAGGCGTATAAGTCTATCTCGCTTAGCTGCATTTAATGCGAGAAGGCGTTACGAATATGAAATATCAAATAACAGCTCTCTCACGTCGAATCAGTTATTGTCTCCGTCAAAAAAAGAAAGTCGTAGGTAACAAAGAAAGTTGTTTAGTGTATAATTTTATTATTTGTGTTTTTATCGTTAAAAAATTTTTTTTTTTTTTTATCAAAAAGAATTAGAATTACTGAATTTTCTTTTCTCTCTCGATGTGTGTTCTCGTGAAACTTTTAAATTGCGGCTTTTTCTTTGGTAATTTTTTATACTTTTCTTTTAAAGGAGTCTTTATTTTTGTCTTTTTTTGTTTAATCGGCTTTTTAATGTATATATTTTTTATCATTATTAATATTGTAACGCGTAAGCGTATACACAGTGTTTTCTTTTTGTCATATTTTGTTTTAGTGGAACAAGTACGCTGTTCCTTGATCAACTATTAAAATATTTTTAATAAGTTTTGTTACAATAGTGTATACAGTGCTTCTAAAATGAAAATAAAGAACTTTTAAATTTCAAGTTAAACCTTATTTTTTAGTTTGTTTATACATTTCAAAATATTTTTGAATCCTACCTAACCCACGCCTTTATTATCGGCTTCCCTTTCAGTTAGTTGTGTAATTTTTTCTAAACCAAAATTCTGTTCTCAGGTTTTCTCACAAATAAATCTTTTATTTCATTTTCTCGATAATGACATCCTTTAAATCCACTTAGCTGCAAATTATCCTTTAGTCATGTTGGTGTTGTTGTGATCCGTATCTAACTGCGCTCTAGTTAATAGAAGCATGAATGACACGTTCCGTTAGTTAGATTGGTAGAACGTCCGGTCTAGAAGCATGGGTCAGTATATGCTTAAATTCTGTTTGAAATCGTTCGATTTATTTCTCTAAAATTTAATCATCTCTTTAAATATAGCCTTAAATTCCTTCTTTTTTTTCAATCAAGCAATTTCATTGGTCGCCGCTATACCAACTTCCATCAAAAGAACAAAAACAACTTTACGGACACAAAAACAATTTTAATGATTAACATATCGATATATAATGATAACATATCAATAAGCAATAGAACGATATAAAATATACGTTAGCATGCGAGAAGTACGGGTATCGATGCCCCGGGCCTTAATGGTTGTCTGGCCGAGCGGTTAAGAACTATTTGTTGGCCTCACGTTAATTTTTCCACGTCCAACTTTTTTTTTACTTTTTGAGATTTCTTTGTAAATGCAATATACATCAAATAGCCAAATCTTGGCGAGATATGCAGCTAGTCTGTCAATATTTTTCTTAATACAAGAAATATAACAATCTGAAGAGGTGCGTCCTCCATAACGTCATGCTTAATTTAAACGGCTAGTTGGAGGAGCTAGGATCAAGAAATCGAAAAAGAAGTTATCGTCTACTTTCTTTATAAATGTATTTTTCTCTGATGCAAAGGGGAATGTGATGAAATTACTCAAAAGTATACCAACAAAAATGCTGAGCAATCAAAGAATTCTGTGAAAAGACAAAAGCTAAGTTAATCACACTGGATGTCGAAGAAAATTATTTTGAAGCTTCAAGATGATACGCATTACCTCCTTGCAATCCTTCTTGATCTGGCTTTAGAACGATAAAAATGAAGAACAGGGTTTAGATTATACTGCAAATAATAGACGGAATCTTGCAATTCCTATTACTGATCTTTATTTTGCTGATGATATGTTTCCAAACAGTAAAACCGGAGCATTGTCATCGAAGAAGCAACTATGTGGTTAATAATCCAGCTTGATTATATTATGGTGTGCATTTCCTGTTGTTTTTAATCATTAAATTTTTTTTTGGAAAAAATGAAAAGGTATGGAAATTTCTATAGAAATTAGTGCATCTCGTTCTAGAAACATCACTACTCAGAATTTTATTTTATGAAAAATTATATGATTATTGTGTTTGATGAGCCTGAACTATAATCGATACATCAACATAGGTTTTGAATGGAAATGATGGAGAAATATTTTAAATATATGTAAATTCAACATAAATGATAGAATCTATATACTGTAAGCGTCTGAGGGTCAAATTCAGTGGGTCAAATTGGGAATAAATTCCGAAGAAGCTGGAACAAGTCTTATTCTAACTTAAATTTAATGTATTTTAACATATAAAAATTCCCCATTTGCTGCTAGAGGAGGTTTGACTATATATAGCTCGTTCAGAAAACTGCATAATATGATGAAATTCAATGTGAATGCAAAAATATATATTTTTTTTATCTTTTCAATGGAGAGGGCTACTAACTTCAATTTTTCTCCAAACAAACTTATACAGTCACATTTTCATAAATGATGATAAACTTTTTTTTTTGTCTAAATTAGCCCCAGGCTCCAAAGAAAATTTGAATATCGGTAACTTAACAGAAAAAATGGGTTTTAAATATTTTTGCACTTTTTCATCAAAAAAACATTGGTATTTACCATTTTCCAAGTTTAATGGATAAAGTACATACCTTTTAGTCGCAAAGGGGGAAAATGGGAATTTTGAATGAAAAATGGCCATTTTTTTACCGTTTTTGTCACTTTATGGTGCTATATGTTACATCAAACACGGCATATTGTCATTCATTTGTTTTTAGTTGTTACAATAACAAATTTTTAGTAATATGGCATTAAAAAATCCAAAAGATTGATTTTTATTGGGGAAAAAATTGCAATTTTGAATAAAAAATGACAATATAAGTAAGGCGTTACAAAGATAATATGTCCTTTAAATTGAAGAAAGTCATCACAAAAACTGCTGATGTCAAGATCGAATCATCTTTAACAAGAAGCACAAAAGGCTATCTAGGTCTGGAGTTTTAAAAGTTGCGCCTAGGGTGTAAGTTATATAAAATCACGAAACATTTTACAGTATAATTAATAGGGAAATATAACAAATCAGATGTTGATAAAATTAGCGATGATCTGGTGGATCCGATCGTTTTTCATTTAATCGTCTGATCATTATTGACTAAAAAGATCTTTTTAACAACTTATCTACGACGTACTCTATGCAACGTATTGATTCAACCTCATTTTGAATACCTTATTACAGGAGTCAAAAAATTAACGCAAATTAAATTAACCGTCATGAAATTAACGTGGTTCAATTTTTTTTTTCAGTTTGGAAAAACTCGTAGATGCTTTACATGAGTTTCGCATGTTTTGGATTTAAATTTGACCAGCGAAGATCAACTTAATAGTTCTCACGTCACGATTGAGGTTTAGAAGCATTTCCCCGGCAGTAAAGTACTCGCTGAATGATTTCTTCATTTTTTTCATTAATTCATTTGCTGTTGTTAAGTCAAGAGGTTTCAGTCATATTTTTTGGCACCATAACTAGAACATTATTTAGAAGCTGAATCTCGTTGGATACTCTTTCAGTGGATTGGGCTTTGAAAGTATTTCAACTTATAAGTGCTTTCTGATCATTTGGCATTCCATGTTCCTCTTTCATTTTACAAAGATAGGGATCGATAAACTATTTCTTTTTCGTTGTTCCAATGTTTTCGGTTGAAGCTCAAGCAAAAACCTCATGGTAGTTCAACTGTTGCAAGCGAGCGAACTGTTTTCCCAGTGTCAATCAGTCGGAATGGCAAAATCTTTCCATCGAGCGTTTGCGATAAAGTTGCAGCAATTCCACGCTTTTCGTCGCCATCTTTTCTTGAGACATGTTTAGAACATTTTTCTGCCATTTAACATTTATCTGTAAGCACATACTTTGACGATGTTTTGTTAATGTTCAAAATGAGTTGATCGGGAATGTCATACTCAATTACTGCTGAAGCAATTTCAAAGTGAAATTGGGTTCTCAATTCTTCACATAACGAGGTTGTTTCAATCGGCATGGATTTAATAATCATGCGATAGGAAAAGTTCATTCTTTTGTAAAGTGATTGAAGCCAACCTCTTGTAATCACAAACTCCAAATATACACCATACTTTGCAAGATCAGCTTTATTAAGGCCCATTAAAATTCCACAAAAAACATGAGTGTTAATACCGCCTTCTGCCGTTCTCATATTCTTAATAAACAGACTTTGTGTCTAGCTCATTTGGGAGAAGAAGTGGTCTGCCTCTTCTTGTGGAGATGATTGCACCTTCTACTGCTTTTGTTTTCATTACTTGTTTATATTTTTTAAGCCATGGATGTACAGTACTTTCAGACAAGTTAGGGAAATCTTTTTTGAAACACTTGATGGCATTAGCTACACCATGTGAATCAGCGTATTTAGCAATTTCTCGTTACAATATTACATTACAACAAAAACTTCAATAGCACTATCATATTGTGAATCTGATAATCCCGGAGAATTGTCCTTGGATGGAAGAATTACGTCACATTCTGTTTGATTTTTCGAGTTCAACTTGCTACTACTGGTAAAGCATTTTAAAATCGACATATCGCGTTGTTCGTTTGTCACGATACAAAACTAAAAGAATTTGTGCAAAACTCTACGTAACAACAAAAATCGAATTCCATTATAGTTAAAGCGGAAGGTGGAAATAAAAAAGTGCGAAAACTCTTACCGATACAATTTCAAGATGATGGCTGTTGGTCAAGACGAAGCTATTACATTTTTTACTGGAATAATAGGTTTTCATGTTTACAGAACAACTTGGAAACCATATGTTAAACAATGGATCGAGTTCAAGAAAAAAAAAGCAATAAATTTGATAACTATGCAGTAGCCGGGTATACAAAATTTATTTAGCACTGTGTGCCGTTGACCATATTCCCCGGGAGATCAGCAGATATATTTGGTATGAGATATCACTCGAAGCAAAAATTACGCCTAGAGTCGAATCCACGGTAGTGAAGCCGTCTCCTTTATTACAAGGCGGTTTGGAAATCGAACTAAAAGTTTTCGTTTTTTGGAAAGAACATTGTTAAAAATTTTTAAATTTTGGAAAAAAATTCATTCAGTTAATTTTCCACTCAGATCAGAGTATGAAGATGATATAAAAGCTGTTATAAAAAATATTGTTGAAAAAGAGAACACTATTGAGCTATCTTCCGATGAGGAGGAAATAGTAAAAAAAAAAAATGTATTTGTAAAAGTCACCAAATTAACAATCTTTGAATAACACTACATTTAATTACCGTTCATTAAATTAACGCAGATTTGTGAAAAAACGCGTTAACTTCATAACTCGTTAATTTCCTGTAATAAGGTATGCCTGTACCGCCTGGCATTTAGGTTTAAACGAATAAATAAAAATCCGAATAAAAACTGCTCAAAATATACATACATTTCTGTCTTGACTTAAATAATAGATTCCATATCGGCACTTATCACTTGAAAGAAATTAATTGGCTTCCTGTCGAAATGAGAGTTAATCAATACATAGCTGCTCATTCTTTTAAATTCTGCGTTAGCCCTAAATTTAATTACATTTCTGATATATTCAAACTATCTAAGACACCACTTTAATTCCATTACGAAATAGTAGTTTGAAATTGTATGCTCCTCTAAGTAGGACAAATATGGGCAAAAATTGTCTGTCATGGACAGGTCCCTCGATTTGTAACACACTACCTAATTATGTTAAGAGCCACAAAAACTACAACATTTTTAAGCATAAAATTAAAGATTTATTCCTGAGTTCACTTGACAAGGTGGACCGAAGGTGGACCGAAGGTGGGCCGAATGTCTACAGGGATTAACTAAAATTTTTTATTTATTTATTTTTTTGTGTATCATATCGATAGATCACAATGGAAATATTGCCATGACAGACAATTTTTGTACCTGTCCTTGCCTTAAAAACGTATTCACTTTTATTTTGTTTGTTTTATTTTTGTCTATTAAAATTTATCTTTGTCAAAGGCAGAATAAATATTTACTTAAATGTAAGCTTTACCTCTCCAATCGGCATTGACTCATTTTGCACATTAAACTACAAAACACAGACACTATTTTTTCTTTTTCAGCATATTCATCAGCATAAGGTTTGTAATCACGGAAAAAATAAATGAAATTAATATTATTTTTCCAGGATGCCCCCTTTCTCCCTGAGAAAATGCTGTTCTGAGTGTCTGTGGCAGCCTACAACTTTGTTTATAGGGGGAAAGAGGGAAAATATTCACTGAACTCCAATTTATTTCATCCAAGGTTAACTTTAACACAAAAAGAACAAAAATAATTTCAATTTCTAAAATTCCAGAAAAAAATATTTTTAATTCATATAAATTTCTCGATATAACAATAATTTAAACAAGCCTTTTGAGTTTTAGGGCTTTCTGGAGCAAAAGATTTTTAACTGACAAAATGTGTATTAGATTTATACAAACAGAATATCAGCACACCTAAACAAGAATGCACTAATCGGACTATTTTTTTGATATTGTGTAAGGCAGATTGGTCTAAAGTGAAAATACGAGAGGGTAGAGGTGTCACAAAATGTCATCGGTATGATAGAAAGGTAAATGCTGAAAAGTGTCCAAAGTTTATCAGAGATCATGATTTATTTCTCCCGCTTCAACCAACGTTTTCTAGGGTAAAAGCTGAAAAAAGGCTGAGGTTGCGTTCTTACTGAATGATTTTAGGTAGACCAATAAACCTTAGTAAGACTTGTTAAACCTACTTGAAGGTTTAACAATTACCAATACATGTGTCTGCACCAAAGACTCATTTTGCTGAAGGTTTGATGTGGAAAAAGAAAACTCCATTCTTTACACCAGTATATTGCTCAGGAAATATGACAGTAGTGTATTAAATGGAGTTGAGACAGGAATGATGTCTAAAAAATGGTCATACTTTGCACCATTTATACCTATCGAAAAACCGAAAGATATCAAGACTTGCCAATCCTGCTTTGCAAATATGCTTTGTTTAAAAATTATATACTATACTATGTTTAAGGTTTAGCTTACCACCGAATTTTGAAAAATATCATATAAGAAAACATAATAGCGAAATAAATAAATATTATTTACTTAATGCACTTTATATGACATAGCATGTAAAAACAATCTCCAAAAGGACCCAAAAGTCAAAAGCTAATTTATATTGTTGTTATATCTTATATCTATCTTATTAAATTTATATAAAAAATAACTTATTTAATCCAAGACCTTTGCGACGATATTGACTGTAGCTGCAATCTTTTTTCGTTTAAGCTTTGTTGTATTGCGTGATTTGACACAACGTTTTTATTCCAAAATGAATATCGCTTGACAGTGGGATAAAATTGGGAACTAGGTAGGGCATAGTGTTACGATTCACAGAAAAAAACCCATCGATAAGGGTCCTGAAAACTCCCATATTCGGGCATAATCCATAATGGCGAGTTTGGCTGTAAGCAAAAATTTCGATTTCGAAATCATATCATGTAATCTATCGTTGGGAAGGAAGTTTCATCATCTGATCAACATTGTGAAATGAACTGGACATAAATAGTTAAATTATTAAAAAGGTTTTGGCTATGTTAAGACCCTTGTAAAATATTGTTTTAACACTTTATGTAAATAGTATGATGGTTTATTGTAATCAAATGTAATCTTTGAAAAAACTATAAAATTTGATGTTTTTCTGGGCATGCAATGCAATAGTATCGTTTCAAATTCATACTCGAATTCAGAGCCATTGCAATGTCATCATTAGATCCATTCATTCAGATGTATTTCATTGTCTGATGTTGATGTAAACTTTTTAAATGTAAATTTGAGATCATTTTAGCTACATTAAATACTTTGAATGAAAGTGTGATATGAAACATTGAAGTTTGTGTATTATGTGAAAAAGGTTTTGGTGACAAATCAGCATGACAAGTGGGTTAAAACGGATTGAAAACGTTGGTGCGAATAAGCAATGAACGTCAATTACATGAATTATGCAGCTATTTTTAATTTTAATTCCTGTATAGAAATTTTTATCTGGAATTATTATCTGGAGTGATAAAGTTCAATAATACAGTATTCATCTCTCTGTATGCTCGGTATGAGTTGTTAAGGCTTTTATTAGCTGTCACGATTGCACGAAAATGAGTCTCCTGCTTATTAGATCAAACCCTACGTTTAGAAACAGTGGGTCGTAATGTTTTAAATAAAATTAATTCCAAACTTAGATTTTTATATAGAAAACAATCTTTCTTAACATCAACCTTAAAGCGTACTATATCGCAATGCACTGATTCAATCTCACTTTAATTATGCATGTTCTGCCTGGTATTTAGGCCATAATGAATCATTTAAAATCCGTTTGAAAAGTGCACAAAATAAATTTAAGATTTTGTTTAGATATGAATAGCTCACAAGACGTTTACAGTCAGTTGATGACTGATGACTGCCCCCAAACTTATGAGAAAACCAGACAATTCATCATTAAGAAATTTCTTTCTAACAGACGAGGCGACAAAATCAGCCGATACTGTTGTTGGAAAATATGTGGTCGACGGCGGGGCGTTACATCGAGTGCGCTGGCAAAAAAGCATGATATTTGAAGAAGTTATTGATGTGTGTGTAAGTTATGTTAAAAGCGATTATTGACAAGCACAAATTATATTTGATGGTTATGATGACACAATGTCAACAAAATCAAATGAACACTCCAGAGGGTTGAAATCTAAAGGTTCATCCCAAAACATCTCAGTGAAACAAGAGAATGAATCGCCATATTCTAAGGAGCGTTTTCTGTCTAAAGCTTACAACAAAAACCAGTTAATTTCACTTTTGTCAGATTTCCTTACAAGAGATGGGCAAGTGGCAACGCAAGAACGCAGACACAAAGATAGTGGCAACAGCATTAGAGTTAGCAAAGAAATCAAATATGATGATATAGCTGATGATACAGATGTCGCAATAATGTTACTATATCATTAGAAAGACGAATTCTCAGATAAATATTTCCTGCAAGAGCGAGGAAAAAAATGTCGGAGAATTAAAGAAGCTGCTCAAACGATTACGTTGAAAGATCATGGCTGTGACAAGACGTCATCCAAATTAGGAAAAGGAAAACAATGTTTTATTAAAATGGTTCAGAAATCAAAGATCATCCAATCTGCTTCACAAATCTAACAGATTATTGTGCAACAGAAAGAGAGGTTGGAGAAACTGCTGTGAGAATATATGTTGAGATACTGCATGCTAACAATGTTAGTTTTCTAACATGTAATTTTTCTTCAATGAATTCTTTAGGTATTCGGAATATCGCAAAATGCTTTCAGATGGTATTATCGAACAAGAGAAGCTGTTACCATCAGAAAGAGCAGCTTACTTTCATGGTTTCCGGGTTCACCTACAAATAATAGAATGGAAAATGTTGGACGAAACATTAAATTTGGATCCCGCAGCTTGGGGTTGGAAGTTTGATGATAATTATTTAGCGCCCATACCAACAGACAAAGATGTAACACCACCTAGCATATTGAAAGGCGTTAGATACAATTTGTAAATCAAACTCAAAGAACCCATGCGGCATAAATGTCTGTTCATGTAAACAGAATGGGTTAAAATGCATGTTTACGTTGGTGGCTGTCATAGAGAGGACTGCAACAACAAGGCAATAAGTGTAGCAGATAAGAAATTCCTGAAATTTACTCTATCTGAATAGAAATTTTTGTGACACCATAGAAAAACATGGAAACAGGCAATTTTTATTCTCCCAACTTTTCACATCGTTTTATTTACGTTTTTATTTCAATTTTCACTGTGACATATTAATTGTGTCCCATAGCATAGAAAAAATAACACAACAGATGCTAAAGTAGCCTTTATACTGTATTTGTAGGATGAGCATGTGAAAGATGACGACGTTAGTGACGGTGACACATACAAATTCAACGAATTTGATGGAGTAGAAGAAAGGGACGCTTTTGATGGTAGTTTGTAAAATATTTTAAGATATTTTCTGAAATTGCAATAAAAGCCATTGCACATAAAACAGCAAATATTTTCTTTTCCTATTGTTTTTAGACCTTGTTTCCAATTAAAATGTTACTCAGCATGAAATTTCCTTTCTAGCGATATATTATGTGACATGATTTGCAGGAATCGAAATTTTAATCTACATCCAAACCCGCCATTATGGATTATGCCCAAATATGGGAATTACAATAGGGCAGTTATTGTGTAAATCTCAACACCATCCACTACCTCTGTACCAAACTTCAGCGTTATATTAATTTTTGCCTGGTCATGTGATTATTTTTTCCAATTCTATCCTACTATGAGCAAAAATTCCTATAACTTTTTGCAAACTCTTCAAACTGTGTACAACTTTCTCTCGGTCTCGGTCATTCAACTTTCGTTTGTGGCCTTTGTTTGTTTGCCTTCTTTTATACTTCTTGTCATCGAAAGCCTTCTTTATATGTTAAAACAGGGTTGAATTTTAGTGTTACAGCTACTTTTCAGATATGTTTTATATACCAATCTTTGCCTTGGAAACCTACACAGCCTTCTATACAGCCTTCAATACAACCTTCTATACAGCCTTCTATACAGCCTTCTATACAGCCTTCTATACAACCTTCTAAACAGCATTCTATACAGCCTTCAATACAGCCTTCTATACAGCCTTTTAACAGCCTTTTATACAGCCTTCTATACAGCCTTCTATACAGCCTTCTATACAGCCTTCTATACAGCCTTCAATACAGCCTTCTATACAGCCTTCAATACAGCCTTCTATACAGCCTTCTATACAGCCTTCTATACGGTCTTCTATACAACTTTTGTTGTTTCTTGTTAAAGGTAATTACATATTGACAATGGTTGTTTATGGTTCAGAACAAAAAATGACACGTTTTTTTTTTTGGTGACTATCCCCTTAAATCGTCACTTAAAAAACAATTAAAAGCAAATAAATGACAATACGCCATGTTTATTGCAACAAACACCATAAAGTGACAATAACGTTAAAAGAATGACCATTTAGATTTAAAATTTACATTTTTTAAATTTTTGCCCCCTGAAACAACGAAAATTTTTTGAGCTTTGCGACTTAAAGTTATCTATTTTATTCAATAAGGTTAGAAAATGGAAATTACTGATGCTTTGTTGATAAAAAAAGTGATAAAATACTCGAAAAAAAACCTTTTTTTGGGAAAAAATAGCCGATGTATAAATTTTCTGTGGAGCCTGAGGCGAATTACGATAAAAAAAAGTTTATTTATTATTATTTATGAATAAGTGATTATATAAGTTTCTTTGAAGAAAAATGAAGTTAATAGCCCTCTCCATTGAAAAGATATTTCCATTTAAAAAAAAAAGTCTTATTTTTGCATCTACATTGAATTTCATCATATTATTGCAGTTTTCTCAACGAGCTATAGCCAAAACCCCCCTCTAGCAGCGAATGGGGAATTTTATATGCTAAAATGCATTAAATTTAGGTTAGAATAAGACTTGTTCCAGCTTGTTCGGAATTTATTCCCAATTCACTGTATTTTTGGCTGCCACGCTTAGAGTAATACAAGAAACGCTCGAAGAGGAGTGCTATAAGTGGTTGCTGTGGTTGTGAAATCAATCAACCACCACAAATAGTTGCATTTCAAGCGATCGTAAAAGTCAAATGATGTTTAAGGAATTGTTTAATAAAGTTGATGAAAAAATTTTCCATTGAGATGTTTTTTTCAAGAAAAATATCATGCTAAATGCAGCTTTGTTCTTTCAGTTCTAAAAGTGCATGCAACTACTGTTGAATTGTTTTTCCTAAAACCAAATTGATTATCGAAGTGTAATTTCTGCTCGATAAGAATTTACCACAGGTGCCCTTCCATAATAATTATTTTAGTCAAGTAGAATATATGGGGACTGAAAATTTAGGTTCACAGAGCAAATGAGCATGGGAGACCTGAATGCTTTGCGTAGAGAAAGCCATACAGGAATATAAGCTTAATTCTTTTGTCCCCATAGACTTAACAAACTTCAAGTGACATTTGACTATGAGTAAATTTATGTTCCCGTTTTAAGCGTAAACTCATTGTCCGCCAATTAGAGTCAATTGTTTATTTTTCACTTTGTTTTTCGAACCATTCAACACTTCTATTTCGTACTAATCGTGATTTGCATTGTTGCTTTCATACGACGCTTTTTTTTGTTGTTAGGGTAGGGAATCTCACGTGTTAGGGTAGAGAATCTCACGTGTTAGGGTAGGGAATCTCACGTGTTAGGGTAGGGAATCTCATATCTCATATGTTTTAAAATTTATTTACTTTCTTAATTGTTTATTTTTGGGATGCTGGAAAAACCTATAGACAATCCATTAATAAAGAGAGCAACGACGAATCGAGTACCGACGACGAAACTTCACATTTACCACCAAAAAGATCTAAAACATCGACAGTTAAAAAAGAAGACTTGACAAATATAAAGTTAAAAATTCAAAAGGGGAAGAAATAATACAAACTGGTAAAAAAGAACAAAAAAAATGGAATAAGAAATTCTTCAAGATTACAGAAAAACCGTTACCGAGGAAAGAAAATCGGTCAGTGGGAAAGTAGTACTCGATATTTGGGGACGGTCCACTGCCACTACCTTCGTTTCAATCAGCTATGAAAATCCGACCGAATTTAACCTTAATGATAAAGATTAACAATCTGAAAATGAAAAACAAGACACGATTGAAATGAACGTTTAAAAAACGAAAGGCCTCTAAATATCATTGAAAATTTGTTAATAATAAGAAACATGGAGAAATCGCTCTCTGCGAATCAACCTGTTCAATTCAGCTAAAGACGAACTAAATTTAAAACAAAGCATGGTGGAAGGACTCGCTGAATCCACACGCGAGACGAACAAAACATGGTGGAAGGCCTCGCTGAATCAACACGCCAGACGAACAAAGCATGGTGGAAAGACTCGCTGAATCCACACGCGAGACGAACAAAGCATGGTGGAAGGACTCACTGAATCCACACGCGAGACGAACAAAGCAATAGAAAAAATAGCAGACTCCATTGCAAGTGTGGGTACCTCGAAGGGCTGGTACTTTTAGCAAATGCGTTTGTTGGTAGACAAAAAACTAACAGTGCACCAATACTACAGCAAACTATGTTTTTTTATTGCCAATGGCCTTACGTGTATGCCAACAGACACCCACAATGCCAAATGCTACTATTGGGTATCAACCGAGTTTTAATGAAAATGAAAACAATAAAACTTGTGAAAATAAGTAATTTAATTTGATTTGAACGTTTTAAAGTGTTTGTTGAATTTGTTTCTTACTTTATTTCCTCTAGGGGTCGTGTACGAATTCATTTTGTCTGCTTTATTTGGTTGACTTCGTTCATGCAAGACGATTTTCTCAACCATAAAGTAGTCATGCGCGTTTTCCACTACTGGTTATTTTATGGGCTATGTGTCTCGTCAGTGCAACATATGGCATGTGGAAAGTCAAACCATTCCAAAAATTGTGCGGTTGCAGTCGAAACATATTTTTTGACCAGGGAACTTAATAAGTTGGGGGCCTACATGCTTGGTTATAATATTGGTTATTTCTTGGATTATCTGTCCCACCGCGCAACGTGCAACACCAAAAGTGCTTTCTGTCATCTTCATCGATCCCTGATTTTTCAAGCAACAGAGGGAAATTACTATTCTTTTTACAAAACTTACAACGTCTTGCCGTTTTTCACATGATCTGGACTTTGCAAACATAGCATACAGTAAGATAGTTATATAATGTAGCGTGGTAGGTATACCATACACCAGTTGTATCGCATACCGTGTTAGTTATCATACCATATTGAACAGTAGGTACATACTAGCTTTGTAGTTATATCATAATAGTGTTGCAACTATATTTTATTGCGTGGTAGAGCAGTTTTTAAGTGGTTTTTATGTCATAATGCGTGGTAGACCTGTTGTCAGGTGGCTGTTATCTCTTATTGTGATGCAGACCTGTCGTTAGGCGGTAGTTCCATCATACTTTGCAGAGTACTAGCCAGCATTTTTATGCCGCGTAGTGGCAATTTTGAACATCTGCGATATTCAAGTAATCAGCTGGGGGTTTTGGGAGCGCGCTGTATCCGGCCCCTATGGGGTTTGGGACGAAGCTCCAAAAATTTTTGCTATTTGGCATTTAATAATACTCTATAAAGGCCCAAATTTCTGCGTTGAATATATTGAAGTAGGATAATATTGAAGTTGAATAATATCGAAGTAGGTCGGCAACAAATATAAATAATGGATATTTGATCAACTATTTCTTAATAAAAGTAAGTAAGTATGAATGAATACAATGAATAAACATATTGCTGCATTTATAGTTTGTACTTATACTGGTTTAATCTTATTCTCCTCATTTTCGGTATTGCATTTCGGTTATAATGAGTATAAAAACTATTAAAAAATATTATCAAAACAATTATTTTCTTAAAAAATCAAGGAGCATCTTTATTTGATCTTTGTTTGTTTGATGCCGTGATTCTCTTTTTGCTCTGTTTAATATTTTTTTTGGCTCGGCTTGGTCCGTACAAGGATTAATTGAACTGTTCTCGCTTAAGTGTCAACGTGTAGTTTAAATTCAAATAATGCTACAGCCACTCACACTATTAATAACTTTTGTTTATAAATAAAATTATAATTTTTATAAGTAACCAATAATATTTATTCCTTTCATAATTTTACATGCAAAAACTTACAAGTTCATTGTCTAGGAATCTATAACGATAAATCCACGTAACGATAAATGAATAACAATTTAATTTTTCTTTTTTTTCTATTTCACATTGGGCAAGAATGTAACGTAGCCTTTTCATAATTAAATAAGTCGACAGAAGGGCCTTCATCATCAGATTATCAAAAGTTGACTGCTTTAATCCATTTCTGTAAGATTCCTGTTAACAAGCTTTAATTGGCGTAACCCGCACTCACATGCTGGCGGTGTTAACTGGTAAAATTAAGCCGAACGATGCAAAAAATTTTGCGAATGTTGTAATGAACATGCACGTGTTAAGGTAACACGCACGGGATTGTCTAGACTATTTCAAGAACAACAGTATAGTGACTTCTGTTTTGTTTTGATAGTAACCTTTATAATTAGTCTTTCGTACCGAATAAGTGGATTACCCAAGAAGAAAGAAAGTGAATATTTCGTAATATTGTGTACTTTAATAGGCGAAAGATTACATGAAAGAAGAAAATACACAAAAGTTTTTAATAAGAATTTAGATTATTTGAGATTAAAGACATCTTTTAAATTTTTAACGCTTTCATTATACAACAACAACAACAAAGGGTAGGTAGCAAGTTATGGGAGTTCAGCCCGTCATTCCTTGTTGTAACCGGTGTAACGATGTTTTGATTTCTTATCTATTATTTCTGTTTCCGCTGCTTCTATTACATGAGTCAATGCAAAATCTATGACTGTTTCCTTTTCTGTTACTTCGTTTTTCTTGTTTGGCAAGTTTACAAATTCAAAAATTGATCGTTGTCGCTTCATTTTTGCAAATGAAATAATTAATTGAGCAAGTCCACAATTTCATCCGAAATTCACAAAAAACAACGAGGTTGATCAACAAGATAAGCAATACAACCGTGAGCAGCCACAAACAGTCACAGACATTAGGCAGACATAGGCAAAGTAATTTAGTTTTAAGTAAGAGAAACATAATTAAAACAAAAGATAACAAATAGAATGATGAGTTAATGTTATAAACTAATGTTTTTGTTTGTTGTTGTTTTGGTTCTTAATTTTTTTATCGCGTAGTAGTAGAATAGAACTAAGAGTAGTAGAGATGGATTTAAAGTAGTAGAGATAAATAACAGCGTAGCTAGATCACAAGCTAAAACAGTCTAGCTAGATCACTGCTGCGTGGTAGACCTGTCGTTTATGGTAGTTCCATCACACTGCGTGGAAGTTATACTGTGCGGTGGTTTAATCATTGTGCCGTCCCTCCATTTACAAGGTTTCTGACATCTGTCTCTCCATCAAGGCTGCAAGATTTTATATATGTTGTTTTTAAAAATTATCGACTGATTTGGTTTTGCAATGTGTTCTCAAACGTTATATATAATGTATTACTTTTTTTGATAAAACTATTAAGTATTGATGAATGCAAAATCCTTTTTGTTTTCGACAAAAAAGATGATATAAGTTCAAAACGGGACCCCATGAGAATTTCATTAAACAGGGAGTGTCTCAATCAAAGAGGTTGAAACCAACAGATGATTATACCCTGAATTTTGAAAATAACAAAAAGTGAGCTCTTAAAAAAAAAAAAAAAAACAGGTTCTACCGAAATTTAAACTCGAATCACTGGACTCAAAGTTCAGAGTGCTAACCATTACACCATAGCATCGGTGATCGTTGATCTAAATTTGAAGAAAAATTAAAATACATCTGTTTTCTAACAAAAAAAAAATATATCTTTTGAATTAGTTATCCAAATTGAAGTTTGTTTCAAACATTAATCGTTTTAATGAAATTTATAAGAAATCTAAGGTGCTATCCGAAGCTTGGTGCTATCCGAAGCTTGGTGCTATCCGAAGCTTGATGCTATCCGAAGCTTGGTGCTATCCGAAGCTTGGTGCTATCCGAAGCTTGGTGCTATCCGAAGTTTGGTGCTAACGTAATTATTGGAATTTATATATTGATAAAAAGAAAACAATGAACTTAATTTTGCTTCTTACGATTTGAAGTGAAACGAAGTTATGCAACTAGACAAGCCACATCCGTTCGTGAAAGTAATAGTTATAGTTTTATACGTAACGGGAAACAAATCTTAGCCAACCTACGCAAAAGCTTCAAAAGACGCGCTAACATAACTTCGAATAAAAACCTTGAACGCGTTTACGACTGCAAGAATCGATAACTTTACTCTAACCTAGTTTAATGACATTTTCGTGTAATACCACATTCGAAAATTATTCTCTAGATTACTGCATCCATCTAAGCTTTGGAGGAAAGGGGTAGAGACTCCAAAAAAATTTAGGATAAGTACTCCATTTTTTTTTTTTTTTTTTTTTTTTAAAGCATATATTTCGTCAAGAATTTACAATAAGTATATACATTCAAGAATAAGAAACATTTATATATGTGAACATGCTTTATATATTAATTCAATAAGCTTATAAATAGACTATCCTGACAGGAGGAAAAAGACGATATATGTTTAGAAGAGTTCCTAAACAATCGTTTCATAGACCCCCCTTTGTTTATCAAATGTCATGATGATTTAATATTCAGGGTATAAAAGTTT
>JAUZNK010019991.1:0-37683 GCA_035046665.1 Euphysa ruthae
TATATATATATATATTTAAAACATAATAACAACTTTTATAATTTTGGTTTGGAAAAGCACAAGGTTATTTTCTATAAACTTTTATATGTGAAGAAGTGCAATTTTGTTTACCAATTTCCTTCTGCAATAATTATGATAATGAGTGTATTATCCACAGGTGTATTCTTTAAACTCATGCACTAGTGACAAACTAACAGGTTAAAGGAAAACCGTTGAAAAAGATTACAGATGTCCTAAAAATGAACATGGCTAACCGCGATAAGTTATTGCGAGCAGCAGAAAGTCTAACAATCCAGATAAATGGTTCCTTTACAAAAAACTTTGTAATACCTGTAATAGCAAAATAAAATTCTGCAACAAAATTATCAACGTAATATACTTCAAGAAAACTCAGAAAATCCTAAAAAATTCTTGAAAGCTGTAAAAGATATGTTTCTAACAAAAGTGCATTCACCAACAAAAACCATTCTGAATGTTGAACAAAAAAAGAGCAAGGTATCGAATTTGTTATTTTAGTAAAACAGTAACCTCATTAAAAAAAATGTTCTATCCATTATTCAACTTAACCTGCAGTAAACCATTGACGTTTAAAAGAAGAACAGAAAAGTCGTTTAAATTTTCTTACATATCAAAGATCTTTGTAGAAAAATAATTGCGATCTTTAAAGCAAAACAAAAAAAGAACCTCTTTAGATGAATTACCTGCCTTGTTGCTTGTTGACTTTGCCTCCTCAATTAGCAGACCAATTACGCGCCTTATAAATCAATTGATAAAATGCAGATAGATCCCTTGCATCTGGAAAACGTTACAAGTTACCCCAGTTTTCAAATCTTCCATGACCAATGATCCAGGGAATTACCACCCAATATCAGTACTACTTATTCTCTCCAAGATACTGGAAAGGGCTGTACACAAACAACTAAGTTATTATCTTGAAAAAAACTGTCTACTGACTGATTCACAACTCGGTTTCAGAAAACATAGATCTACAAAGCTGGCAGCAATGATTCTTACTGGTAATATCACACTTGCTGAAGATAAAGGGCAAATGGTCGGAAGTGTGTTTATAAATCTGACAAAGACATTCAACACAGTATCAAATCACAGTATCCGTCTCAGTAAACTTCAATCGTACGGAATAAAAGGAGATGAACTTGATCGGCTTACTGACTACCTTTTTCATTGAAAACAGTTAATTGAAATCGATACAATCAGATAAACGTCAACAACTGTAAACTGTGGTGTGACACAAGGATAAATTTTGGGTCCAATTTTGTTCACAGTTTTCATTAACAACATTCCTGAACGTTTGAAGTTTTCAAAAATTGCTATATATGCTGACGATATAGTAACTTATTTCCAAGGACCTGAAAAATCTATGATTGAAAAACAACTCACTCTTGATCTCGAAATTGTCTCAAAATATTTTCACAATATGAGTTATTGGTTAACCTTAAGAAAGGTAAAACCAAAAGTATTTTATTTGGTACCAGGAAACCTTTGTCAAAGTCCAAAAACAATTTTAAAAACAAGTTTGTTACGATGAGATGGTTATATAAAATGTCGACAAATATAAGTACTTGGGAAATATATTAGACAATTGTTTGACAAAGAATCTGAATTTCGAAACTGCTTATCAAAAAGCTAGTGGCAGACTTCGCTTGTTACAAAGAATTCGATCACACTTAACAAACCAAGCTGCGAATTCGATATACATATCAATGATCATACCTTTACTTACATATAGCAGAACTTTACACCTAAATTACACAGATACTCAACAAAAAGGATTGATTCGATTGAAAACAGAGCAAGGTCGATATGTCTCACAAGATACCATTACTAGCAATTTACAATCTGATAAAAGTTGATGCTTGCAAAACTGTTCACAAATGTATTGATGACAATATTTTCAGCAATTTCAAATCATATTTTAAACCAAGATCACATAAATCTCAATTCACCTCAACAATATTATACTAGAATTTCCTAAAATAAAACTAAACTATGCAAAGAACAGTTTTTATTGCACTGGTGCTAAACTATATAACGATCTGATGTTAAACATCGGGCAAAGCGCCAGTTATTCCATCTTTTTAAATCTAAAAGAACATAGTTCTTAAATTATTTTTTCATTTTAACAATTAAAGTGAAATCACTGAGACATAAGAAATATTCATTTTACTAAAAATTGACTTTTAAATGTTAAAGCCATTTATTTAATCTATCCTAAAATAGTTCAAAATACTGAGATAGGCAGAAGCTCATACATTCAATCTGCATAAATTTTGTTCAACTTTGTATTTGGTACCCCCAAAGTCAATCAAACAGAGACTGGATGAGTACATTTCATAGAACTCTTAGCAATTATGGATCGAAGATAATTTCTTATTTACCTATAGGGGTACTTTGGTCTATTCTATGGTAAGAAGAAATTGGGTCTGAAGGTTTTGTCTTTATAATTTTCTCCCAAAGTTGTTTTCGAATTTTTTATAATGCTCGAAAAAAAATTAAAATTAAATCACGTCTGTGATATTTATTGTTTTTTAATAAAAAAAATATAAATCATTAAATAAATTAAATTTTAGATAATAAACAAAAATATTTAAAAAATATTTTTTTACAATTTGTTATTTGGTGCTCGATGATGAGGTCAATAGACTTTCTGCAGTTTCCGCTCTTTCGTTTTTAAATTAGTCAGAAAATAAATTGTTAAAAATTGTAATTTATAATTTTTTTAACTTTATTAATTGAATTTATTGAAAACATTTTAAAAGTTTTACAAATTTAATTCAATAATGATAATAAGATAAAATTGATGTAATGATGATAGGTCAAAGTCGCTAGCATTAAGACCCGCATATCTTGTGGAAATCTATAATATTATTTTATATCTGGATCAGATGGTAGTGGTGATGAAATTCTCCAGACTCCATAAGATCAATATTTAGCTGGTTTTCTGAATACAGTTGTGGTTAATTCGCTGAAAATGTTTTTATTTATGATTTGAGATTTGAGAATCCAAATTTATTCTTTTTAGTTGAAATTTAACTTATAATGATGTAAAACAAAACCAATGGCAGAAGACACTGAAGATAGCAAAGCAAGGTAAAATTTTGATAACAATTTTAGATTTGAATTTTTGTGGCTATTCATTTATTATGCTTTTTTTTTCAAAATTCTTTCCATTGGATAAATTTTGTATAGCAAGACCAGACCTAATCAAATGCAAAAAGACTTAACCTTTTTTACTTGTTTAGCTCAGAATAAAGTCCTTCTGAAATTTTTTTTCTCATTGAAGAATCTTTTTTTATTTTCATGATAAATTTATTGAAAGTTAGCTTAACTAGTAGAATTTGATGACATCACTGAACTACAAGAAATATTTAATTTGCTCTATAACTGAACAAATTATTTATTACTGTTTTGTTTTTTTTTTTTTTGAAAAACAGATTTTTTTTAATGACGCAAAAATGTAGAATATAAGATTGATTAAATTAAAGTTCTAAATTTATATTAACACTTTTTTCTATAGCTTGGATTTAATGAGTAAAAAAAAATCTGCTTATCCAATTGCTTGGTTGATGGGGTCCCATAAATTTGCCTCTGTCCTTCCTCCAGTCCGTCCGTAACATACTTTCATTATTTTTTTCTAAATTTTTGCATGAAGATAGGGGACCATAAATGATGAGTATTGACACGGCTGGATTTTTCGGAATTTGTGCTTAGCGATTGTTTTAATTGCTTGAATTGATGGTGATGATGATAATGATGATGATTGTTCATTGATGACTGATGATTGATTACTGATGATTGATAATGATTTTACTAATATTTGTAATATTATTTATATTTTAAATTTACCTTTATAAAAACAAAAAACGTAAATTGTTTAACCCCTTCTCACTTGACTTTACTAAGAGGATTAAGACAAACCACAAATACATATTTTCATACGTTTTATAAAAACATCTGCCTCATATCAGAGATTGATTATTTATTTATGTCTTTTTTTAATAATACATTATAAGCATAATACTTTGAAAGAAGTTATAACAAAAATTGAGACAGTCGAATATGCATGAAAGTTTGGCATAGATAGCAAAAACTTGTTAGAAAGAAATATATTCTTGATCGGTTTTTTTTTTAATATTTAAATAAACGGTTGGTGAAAATCGATAACCAACCGTTATTTCAACCCCTGTGGTAAGGGTGATAGAATCAAATGAGTTACCAAGAAGTTTATGATCTGATAATGAGAACTTAAGCAGTAATTTATTGCAGTATGCAATAAAAGAAATGATACCCGTAAAGCAATAATTGATGAACGTTGTTATTATAACCATAACTGTATGCTGAGGTTTTTTTGGAATGAAATTGCAAACCTGTTTGAAAATAAAAAACTAATTGAAAACCAGTTTAAAGACACCAAATATAAGTTCTATCAGGCCCTAAAAATTAAAGAAGACAAAGATGTGGTTGAATTAAAGGTCATTATTAAGCTTTTCAAACTTTTTTTTTTATTGCTGTGTCATTTGACTATGAAAGATGTTTTCAAATAGTGATCTGGCAACACTAAAAGAGCTTTGGCCAAAAATTCTACATTACCAGTGCAAAGAGTTTCCCAATTTTTGTTATAATCGTGGTTGTGATTGTCTGTCTACTTTATTCAGCAGTTGAGAGTAATTCTAGCACTATTATGTGACTAATCACAATGACCATCGCTTGTCAGTGAACCAAAAAGCAAAGAATCATCTCTTGATGCCACTACCCTCCTTAATGGTGCTCTGGAATTGTACCCTGAGAAATAAAGAGGGAAGCAATAAGGCTACAGCATCATAGGGGTACAACCAGTACGTGCTTCTGTAGTTTTTAGTGGTGACAACAAAAGTGATGATTTCAGTTATGATGAGATGTACATGGACTCATTGAAAAAAAATTTTTGGAATTAAGTTTAAAATTGGTTTTAGTTTATAGAAATTGCTTTTGAGAAGCATATTTAAAGTTTCGAAATTTTCTGATGGAGATAATGCCATACTAATAGTATATTAAAAAGAAATTCAGAGGATATATTCTGTTTTCTCTCAGTTATTTTAATGAAATATTTTTGCCTGATGAAATTTTGGCTGAATGGCAGTTCTTCTATCTCATGAATACAAACTTTCATGGTTAAACAAGATTTCTTTTTATTTAATAATTTAGCATGGGTAGTGTGAACATTTTTTCCTAAGGTTCTAGTTAATGAGCAAAGCTTCTGGATTGACTCAGTTTATGTTCTTATCATAAGAATATCGGCCAATGGTGTAATAGAACTTCATAAAAGATTAAAATACCTGGATGTTCTATACTTTTGATCACATTGGTCAAATAAAAGTTAAGAAGGTACATATTAAAAAAAAAGTTAAAAACCCCCAAAATTATTGATGATATGCAAAAAATGCTGCATGTGGTGGTGCTTTTCATAACCTTTTATTACCAAGTAAATTTGTTAAAATGATAGACATGATAATAAATTTTTGAAATAAAATTGATTTTTTATTTCAACATTTTAAACTGCTGGTTAGTAATTCTCAAAATTTTTTATTAGTAAATCTGTTGAAGATGCTACAGGATCTTGGTGGAATTCATGGGGTCAAGGGTGGGTTGATGCTGTTAAAGAAAAGGTATTCAAATTATTCCAAACTATTTTTTATTTATTAAACCACATTAACAGTTTATTAAAAAGATTTTTCAAACTTCATACATAATTTCGTATTTTCTTTAAACCATAGTATGAGTGTTATATTGTAAATTATTTTTTATTATATGATGTTCAACTACAATCAGAAAGAATTTTATTTTCATGAGAACAATAAAAAAAATATTTACTCAATATTTAAATGCCTTTTCACAGTAGCAAGTAACATTAATTTGCAGCTTATATTTTGTAACACAAATAATATATCAGCCTGTTTGTAAAAAAAAAAAAAAAAAAATTGATTCGTATATATTCATTATATTTCTCAATAAATATGATACTAAATATGATATGAAGTACTCTTTCCAATTTGAAAAAAGTAATTTGTTCATTTTACTATACCATTGCTTGTCTATGTATGAAACATATTGACACCACTGATGCATTGACTATTACTTACTAAAACGTATATTTTTCAATGTGGGGCAAACAATTAGTTTCAAACTATTTATTTCAGAAGGTTCCCACGGGTTTGGTTCTGGTATACTTAGAGCTCCCAATGAATTTTAGCTTATTTATTTTTAAGACTTGATAATGAATTACCTTTAAATAGTGTGATTTTTTGAGGGGAATGTTTGCTTGATATTTGTTTATTAATAGATTTGTTTCTTCTCTTCAGCATTTTTATTCTGAAGACATGATACTTATAAGCAATTTTACATTTTAAGCATATTTTCAGCTGAAATAAAACATGGCTTATTTGTTTCTAACTGAAATCTAAAAACTGAAGGAAAATATTTATATCAAAAACATCTTTCTTGTTAATACTTAATCAAGAAGCTTTTTACTAAAAATGCTCTCAAAGGGCAGTGCTTATCTGATATTTTCTTATCGGAAGTAGGGGGCACTTAATCATGGAAGTGCTGTATTTATAAAAAAAAAAAAGACATATTTATTATCCTCATTTGTCTCATCCTTCTGAATTGCTAATAATTGAATTCTTGCAACAGTATTGATGTGTGTTATAGACAGCTGTCACACTTGAAATGGTGAAAAAAGATTTGAATGAATTTGTTGATGTTGTTCAAGGGGATACATCTACAGCCATTGGAAAAACTGCTGATATACTTGATGAAGATGCTAAAAAGGTATTATAGTCTCGTGATTAGCAAACATTTTTAACTGCATCATAGTAATAAAATTTAAACAAAGTGATATGGCTAATATTTGTTATATTACATCGTCAGGGTATGACAAATGACATACATTTTGTGTGTACATTAAAAAACACTCTTTTACTTGGGATTTTTTTATTTCAAGCAATGTCGTACATTTTGAAATTTTTATTTTATCATGTTTGTAGTCTAAATTTTGTAATGTAAACTTCTAACTTGACTTGGTGTTTATTGTTTCACCAGCCAATAGGTCACTGATAAAATTTTTAGTTGATTTGATTTTAATTTTTAGTTTTGCATAAAAAATATCAAATCAAAAATAAAATTCTACAAAGAATACTACTAAAAAAAAATTAATGCTCAATGATTAATGAAGCAGAATTTAACAAACCCGACTATTGATTATATATCAAAACAAACGTTGGAAATACCCTTTTAAAACTTTTAACCAAGCATTTTCCTATAAATAAGCTGCATAAAATATTTAACAAAAATATTTTGAAGATAAGCCTGCATGAAGAATGTTAGTTAGTGCAAGCATTTCAAATCTCAACAAACTTTTTAAATGTAGAGACAATTTCATCCTAAATATGTTAATAAAGCAAATAATTATTGAATTAACCCAAATTTTTCATATATTTAGCTGAAGCCACTTTCAGAACAAAGTTTTGATATCACAAGAAAGCATTATAATGCAAAAATATAAACAATATCTAGAACTCTACATTTGACAATTGAAAGACGGAATATAGTTGTTTGGAGTACATTATAGACATTTTTTTGACTCCAGAGTTTACAATCTCAGTTTATGTTTATCAGAGAAAATGTAAGTTATTGCCGAAATGGTAATACAGACAAACTTATTTTAAAAGATTTCCTGCAGGAGATATTGGTACTATATATGAGAATTTTTTCCATTGTCTGAGAGAAAAAGTGGAAAATGACCAGGTTGCTGATAAAACTTAAGGCTTTCCAGTTTTTTTAATTGTTGATAATAATTCGTACAAATTTTTTAGAGCGAAATATATAAATAGGTCAGCTAGTGGCATTGAAACATCATAAGCTCATTAGTAATTCCATATATAGTGTGCTATCTTATTGGATTTTCTTGCCTATAGAATTGACTGATCAACTGCGCTGGTTTTTCTAGACTTAAAATTTAGGTCTAAACTTATATCTATCAAAGTCCCTATTTTAGGGGTTGTATTTAAAATAGTTACCACTTGTAGCAAGTTGTGTCCAAAAAAGGTTTAAAAAAAGGTATACTATTACCTTGATTACTTATTAAAACATAAGATAAAGAAATGTTCAGTTACGCAAAATATTCAAACAAAAATCTATCATTTAAAAAAAAAAAAGTTGAGAGTGATCAACAAACATTTTGTGATGCTTGATGTTATGTTCCTTGATGAAAACTATAAAATTATTAACATTTTTGAAATTACTTTAATAAAAATGACCTACGTGAGACATATATAGATTTTTAAAGAAATGTAATGGTTTGTGCTTGAGTAATTCTTTGACTTCTCTTGTTTGGGATTAAATAGAAAATATTTGCAGAAAAAATTTGGGTCAGTGGTATTAAATCGTTTTTAGATTACTTTTTCTTATTTGCTTTTGTGCAAAAAAGATGAGATTATTTAAATAGAATAAAAAAACCTTTTATTGAATGTAAAATAAAATTGAATGTTTTTCGTAAATAAACAAACAAATCATCTCCTTATTTGTGCCAGATATAGTAGTCTTCTTTTTCATTTCATAACATTATTCTTTCTTATAAAAAAATGATGGTTCCAGGAGCTAAATTGTTACTGTTAATTTTCAGAAGCTATTTTAGGCAGTTTTTTTACAGCAATTACTGACTTTGAATGCCTAGAGTTTGGGCGCCCTAATTCACAAAATTTATATTCAAAATTTTTAATTTGATTTGTTGTACCAGAAATAAAATCAAAAATAAGAAAAAGTTTTTCCAATTCTGTTATTGTTATTTTACATTTTTGATATTTGGAGAAAAAAACCGAGTATTCAATGTGACCTCAGGTATAATTTTATAATATTTTACAACCAAGTAATTTCTTCCAGTATAATATCATGTGAAATATGATTTTTTTTTTTCTCCAGTTTAAAAATTAAAATGTTTGTTTTTTATATGGAATAATATTGAAATATATTAAGTTATGTCAATTAAACAATTTGTTTGATTTTTGTAATAAATTTGAATTCATTTTTTATTATCATACTATTATTTCATCTTATTTCTTATTATTCTCTCTTGATTCTAAAATTCAAAGATCAAATCACGATGAAGAAGAAAGTTTGCTGTTACTTACTTAACTACTTATACTAAATCAGCCTAAAAAATTAGCTGCTTTGAAAAATTGTATTTTTTAAATTGTATTTTTTCTGATTTTGGAAGTCATATTTCAATTGGCCACATAATTTTAACAAGCTTTAGTGACTAACAGACCCTAAGAAATAAAATAAAAACTAATAGAAAACTATGCCTTCAAAATCTTATATATTAAATTCTAGAAATAATATTCAAAACATTTCTGAACATCACCAAAATTGTGGCATCATTGGAGTAGAACTTTTTGAGAAAAATTTAAAATTACAAAGGTATGTTCATGTAGAGATATAGTAGTTTTAAGGATTAATTTGCAATTTGTTGTGGAAAAAGCATTACCTGTGTTTCCAAAAATCGTTTTTTTGAATCATTGATCATTGGGTAATTCCATGTCAAAACAACCAGAGCATGCAATCTTATGGTCTTTGATTTTGTTCATTTTTTGACCATCCATTGTTGTTACCAAAATATGAAGAATCTCAAAAATTGACTTTCCAATTCCTTGCTTTTCCCATGATATGCGCATTTCAATTTTGGGCAAATTCGCTTGGGAGCGCCTAAATTCAGACATCTGAAACAACCCTTTATCCTCATAAAATCTTTCTATTACCTTTTCAATTCTAAAAAGAGTATTTTTTGGGCTCAGGAATCCAAAAATATGGGTTATAACTGCTGTTCTGTATGTTAACACATACAAAATTGAATATTACAAATTTTTCACATCGCCTGAATACCTGGGGCAAAAATGAGTTGTGAAATAAATTTCTAAAATTGAACTTTTCAAAATTGTTAATTATGTTTCAGGTGTCTCATGAGTATAAAATAAACTGTAGCATATTGATGGTTCAAGACAAACAATGGTTCAAAAATCAATAATATTTTAGATTTTTTAAACTTAATTTACAATTGTGTTGAAATCTGAAATCTGATATGTGCAACCTGTGTTTGTTTTAAGGACACTCACTTTTGTCATAATGCTCACATCTGGAACCCAACAATAATCATCTCTTAAAGGCCATGTAAATTGCTTGCAAGGACCATGTGCAAGGGCCATGTAGATGCATCAATTTAATTTTGAAATCTCGGTTGTGATTATCGATTTCTTTGATTATTCTAATCCACCAAAAAGAGTCATAGTTGCATGCTACATAGTCAGAGTTCTGTAACTGATCTATATTTGGTGTTTTGTATCCCTTGTCACTTGACCCAGTTGTAAGATTAAACATGTCCATTTGGATATCTTCACTAGTGTGTTTATATGATATCATCGTTTTAGATACTGTTATGTAATGGGGAAAGCTCCTGGTTCCTGCTAGTTTCTTCAGGATCAAAGTCTTTTAGTTTTAGCTCTTCATCAAGAAATAATTGGGGGTTGTTTAAACCAGGGCGATCCATACATGTATGAACCATGCATTCATTTTTGGTTGTGTCGCATACCAGCTAAAAATAGATGTGTACTATTAAGACTCGAAATACCTTTCAATGAATTATCAATATTTTGCTCATAGACATTTCTACCTGCTGTTTTCCAGATTTATAACCAATCTGGCCAAAATATCCCTCTGCCCAAATTTAACAAACAAAGACAGTTTTAATATGTGGAAATGTTTAAAATATAATTGTGCAAAAATGTCTTGACCACGACCTGTGAAAATGAGAACTAAATATCAACCAAAGGTTCTCTAAATTTACTCACAATTATCACCTAAAAATAAATCCAACATATTTAGCCTCCCCACTACTGACACCCAGCCCCTTTCTAAACCTGCCAATTACATTAAAATATGAAAGGTGAGTTGAGGTCAGACTACCATACAACATACAACTGAGTTATATAAATTGTTCATACCTTTTTCATTAAGTCATTGTACTTTAAATTCAAATTAATGGCATCTAACAGAAGAATAGCAGTTTCGTTTTTGCATGTGCACTCTTCCATTTCCCCTCTTCCCAACACTGACATCAATGTTGATTTTTTCCAATTTTATCATTATGATATTCTATTAAATTTAATTAAACTTGTGGTTTGTTTTGATCTCAGTCATATTTTTATTTCTAGAATGAAGAATCCCGATCAACAGTTGTTAAAAAAGGTTTGATATTATGTTAATTATTAGACTCCTGGTTCAGGTCTAAACTGCAAGAACAAAATTTTTCAAATTTTAAAGCGGAAAGTTACATTTTGGAATTCGCAGACAGTTTTCATGTTATTATGCCAGCTATGAACTTTTGAGTGAAATTTTATTTTGATTCTTAAAGAGTCATCCTTAAAATTAATAAATTTCCATCTATTCGATTGTCCATTCCTTTAATTTTTTTTCTTTTTTTATCAGAATCATTTTTGTTTTTCTGAAATTTTGTATTAAAGTAAAATGTGTGACTGGGAGTCATTTTCAACCTAAAAATCTCTCTGTCTGATATTCCTAAATATGTTAATTAAGAATTCTTGCTGCCTAGTAATGGACACTTGAATATTTGCTTAATTAACTGAGGTCACTATCTTTAAATCGATTTTGCAAATTTAACATAACATGTTAAAAATTGGTTTGAGTATTTTCATAATATATTAGTAATTGAGTAAATGATTTTTTATCAAAACTTGTATAGTTTAAAGTCATTTCATCTGTATGTTCATGTGAAAGAATATTTTTATACCATCGTATCGTATATTGGGGCCAATGGAAATACTAATATTGGAGCATGATTTATCTTACAGCTTCGCATAAATATTTTTAAGAAGAATAATAAACAAGGGTTATGCACAATTCTATTTCTATTTAAAAAGTTTTTTCTCTTTCCAATATGTGGTAAAACAAATTAAAAATTTGGTAAAAATTTGAAAAGGGAAAATAAAAGATTACACATATTATTTTGAAAAAAGTGCTTACTTCTTAGGGTTATCTAAGTTTCTGCATACAGTTTCTGATTACATGACAGTTGAGCCAGACGACTCTAAAGATGAGGTGATCACAATATCAGACTCATTCTCTACCGAAAGCTATGATCGTAAACAGGTGTGTATTTAAAATTAAAATATGATATTTCATATGATTAGCACAATAGTTTCTGATATTTATATTAAAAATCTGGTAAGAAACTATAATTTTTGATTCTTAGAATATTTTTCTTGCTTTTTTTCATTTAGGAGAAAATATTTGCTCTTCAAACAGACCCAGGGACATATTGTAATGAGCCTGAACCTCAAGGTTGGTGTTTTTTTCATAAATTTACTTTTTAATTGTTTCTTAGGGTGAGAAGCTTTTTCATCTTATTTCAAAGATCGTCCCAGGTAAAGGTCTTGCGAATGAGAGGTATTTAGGGAAGATATTCAGACGATATTCATATGAATAATACAAAATAGTGTCTCAAAAATAAAATAAGACAAAACAATTGTAAAAGGAGGCACATGCATAAATTTACGAGATTCTTCAAAGAAATTGTAAAACATTTGTCAGAGTGTAAAAAGAATACTTTTTTTAATTCACTTTTACGAATGTCATTGCAGCTACAAAAATTTGAATAGGCTTGAAAGACGATTAAGGGCTGAGACAATTATACATGCCAAGTATTCTAGTATTTTTAATTTTGTAAATTTATTTAACAGTATAACTTAGTATATACATGTGTTCAATACGTTTCTCTTTGTCTTTGTCTATGAATTATAATATTAAATTGATTATCAATTTCTTTAAATTCTGTGTTTTGATAAAATATACCCAAATTTTATTTGTTTATTGATACTTTTGTTTTGTGTGATAACATTGATTGTGCATTTCTATGTGTTGTGATAAAATATACACAGATTATTTAATTTATAGATGTTTAGTTTTTTATATTTGGGTTCTATAAATTATTCCGTCTATCTATTTTTTGTGCATTCATGTCTCCAGCACAGTTTTTCTCGAAATCTGTTCATTACTTTTTTCTGATTTTTTTGCATAATGTGAGATATTTAAGGTTAGAAATTCAAAAAGCCCAGTTTTTTGAAAAAATTCCTCTTAGCTCGAAATAGGGCTGATACTTTTCTGCAAAAATAGGCCTAAAATCATTTATTTATTAATCATTTGGTGTAAAAAAGCCACATTTCAAGTTTAGAAACAATAATATTTAATCCATTGACCAGATAAAACATTTTCTTTCTATATTCGATAAGGTGTATTCAATTTTTTTAGGATTTTATGTGTGGTTTTTTTTACCTTAAAAATGGCTTTTTTTAAAAGCCCCTCACTTCCATCTTTTTTCGTGTACATTTTAATCTTACTATGGAGTCGAAAGTCAATAATATAGTATAAAGTGATCAAAGAGGATGTCAAACAAATTTTGGATTGGATACTCACGGAATTGCTCGTGAAATGTGAAAAAAAAGTTTTTACTGGGGAAATAATAGCAACAAATACAACATTTAGTCATTTGAAAGAACAAATTAGCTTGATAGCTTGAAGAAATATATATTTATATAAACTCTTAGAACTATAGATATCATCTATGGTTTAAAATGTATCCAAGAAATTGAAATCCTTAAAAAAAACTTAAGTAAATAGTGCTTCATGTTGAAGTCACGTTTTTATAAAAAAAATTGTTTTTAGGTCTTCCCATAATGTATGGGCTTGTGTTTCTTCTATATATATTTATAGCCTTATATCGGTCAGCGAAGCAAGACCAAGAAAAAAAAATTTGAGAGAACTATACACTTGTCAGGCTGTTTGGGGATAGTCACAAATACCATTTGGTTTGTAATTTAGAAAACTCTTCTCTACTGATGATATAGGCTTTCTACATCATTAGCAAAAAAGAAAAACTTAAGTTGAATTTTCCTTTTCAATTTTTTTTTTTTTTTTCACTTTTTGTAAATCTTTTTTATACAAAGGTTTCTACTTACTCATCAGTATTTTAAGATATTGTCAAAGGCTTGTTTATTAAAGTGCTAAACATGTAGGTGCTAAAAATAATAACCACAATTTTTGATAATATTAATTTAAGCAATAATCATTACAAATATAAATTTTGAAAAAAATATCTATAAATGTTGTTTCAAAAATATTAAAATAAACTATAAATTATAATATAAAAATTTTTTAGTGTTTTCATTTTTAACAAATCTTTAATTTTTGATCTTTACATGCTTATACAATTTCAGATATCAAAAACAATTCATTCCATTAAGCTTAAATTCAATTGATTTAACAAATACAACTAGTTGTCTAACCTCATTTGCGTCATCGGGATAATAAGTATAGGAAAACAAAGAAATGGATGAGAATCTTGATTTACCATCGTAGCAAATAAAGATTTAGTGGTTGAGAGTGATGATTTAAAAAGCGGGTTTTTCAACTTTACTGGTACTCAAAAAAACCTGGTGAGGTTTTTTTTTCAACTTTACTGGTACTCAAAAATACCTGGTGAGGTTTTTTTTAACAAGAAAAACCAAGCTTTTATTTTATTTAAGGCATCTGAAAAAAATTAACGTACCTGAAAATGAAATAACGTTTAGATGGGTTATGGTGTGTAAAATGTTTTAGCAGTTTTATGAATTTCATTTTTATAAATACAAACGCCCAATGATTAAAAATAAGGTTAACTGAAAATGTTTAATTATGAATTGGTATTGGTAATGTGACGAGGCTGTATAATTCTCTGCTGTGTTGTTTTTGCTTAAAGATTGAATGTGGGCAAACTGAGGTTTATTTGATCAATACCTCTATTATCAATCGAAACTATGCATATTTTAAATCGTTAAATTTTTCGATTTCAAAAATTTCAAAAATAATAGTCAAAATTTTTCCTGATGTCTATTTGAAAGGATAATTTGCCTTCTGCATGGAGAAATTCCAATGTCAAGTTTGGTATGATATTCTTGGGTTTGTTGTTTTTTTAAGATTAAATTAAATTTATTTATTTTTTTATAATTAATAATTAAGACTGAATTAAGAATAAAATCGTTGGAATGTGACAACCTAAAATTTGTGAAATTAGTATTGTTTTGTAGATTATGTAATTATAGGGAATATTTTAAACTATCAAATGAAAAAATTCATTATTAATCATTTTTTAACAGGAAAAGGAACCTTAGTTATAAAAGAATAATAAAAAAGTATGGTACAAATCATTTAACAAGTACAAAATTTCAGTGCAAACTTATTGGTAAATACAGACAGTACAGACCTTTAAACTTCGAAATTTAAATAAACTATCTTGCTGTCATCAAAAGTCATGATAGTAATAGAGAATACAATAGAAGAGAAAAATACCTTGATTGATTTTAACATCTATTTCATATTTTTTTCGAATCTGTTTTAATTCTCATAGCTGTGTTTCCTGCAAATCTCATTATAAACCAGATTTTCAGGTTTTTACCCGATTTGTAGGCCTGTGGTGTTAAAATACAGTATTAGGCAAATGAAAGGTTAGTAACAGTTCGATCAATGGTGTTGTTAATTTTCCTCTCATAACTAATCTTTTATGACGGCTTTTTAAGCAACCAGAACTTAGAGCTGATTGTCTTTTAAACCAAATGTAAGTCGTATAAAATTTGAAAGTATATGGCGGTAAGCAGGGCACTTCATTAAAAGAACAAGGCAGAAGTTTAACAAAAAACTGGTGTAGGAAAGTCGAATCTGACCGCTTTGGAGATGTCAGAGTTAGAAAAAGTGGCATTTCGTATAGCGGTTTAAAAAATTATTTTTACTAAAATCCTATTTTACATAAAGTACCATAGCTTTAAAGATGAAATTTAAACCAGAAGACGCTTTCTAAATTTAGGGCTAAGTAGAAATTCCTTTTCTAGATTTTCGAAAATTATTCAATAATTGAAAAAGTGTTTTGAGTTTTTTAAAAAAGAAAAAAAATGTGCTTGGCAGCCATCATGAATAATAATCTTGGCAAACAAAAAAAGTAAAGATATATTCTAAAGGTATTAAAAAATAGTTAAATAAATTGAATTAAAGGTTTTTTCAAAAGTCAAAATTAAAAGTCAAATAGAGTAAAGCTATGAAATTTTAAAGTATCGCTTATGATAAAGGCATGCTTACAATATCTGTTAGCTGTGGGAGATGAAAGACATTGTTTTATTTAAAATACCTATCAAAACAGGCATCCCATCAATGACCTCAATTTTTTATACCAAGGCCTCTATTTTATAATATTAAAAATACACACTTTTGAAACAATATTTGGATTATTTTGATGCAAATTGAATCCTTTTTATGTCATTTTCAGTTTTGATGTTTATAGAAACCACTGTAAAGTTTAATTTGAAGTTTCTTGCCCAAAGCTATTTCTCGTAGATTGTTCCTTTGATATTTTCTTCTAAGTTTATTTTTTTTTGTGCATTCAAAGCACTTGTTCAAATTAAATGGAAACATTTTTATCACCAAACCTAAGAAGTTTGCATTACCGAATCTGGTAGATTTTATTTTGTTATATTTGGATATTTTCTTTCAACCTCTTGGCTATTTCCGTTATGAATTCACAATACTTGCACAAATAAAACATAAAGTTTGTGTTATTGAGTTAGCGAGATGATACTAGAATATTTTCTCCCAGCCACTTGACTATTTATGCTGTGAATTCAAAGTAATTGCACAAATTCAAAATAAGATTTATGTTACCAAATCAGATAAAAATTCCGAATGGTAATGCGGATCAATTTTTGCCGTGAATTCAAAGCATATCTAAAAATAAAACAAGAAATTTACGTTACCTATTTGGAGAAATATGCCCTATTTAGATTTTTTCTATAACTTTATAGAATGTTTTATATTAAATCAGATAAATCATTTTGAGAAGGAAATTTGTAAAATCGAATGCTTTATTTCAGATTATTTTATGGGCAAACATATGAGCATGGGTGAGGTAATAGGATTAACTCTGGAGTCAAATAAACAAAGAAATCTAGTCTATATATCATGGCTGGTTAAGTCAAGTTTCTCTCAAAACTTTAAAACCTGACGATTTTTAAATGTTGATATTAACGTGCATACTTGCATCTTTTTAAAAGCAGATTCTGTCTTCTAGCTCATTTTTTTTTCAAGTTAAATTATCATATAAAAGGAAATTTTTTAGCCCAATTTTCATCTACCTGCTGAAAAATTTTTGTTCATAGGATTATAGTTTCCAATTTTGCTCAAGAAAACATTTTCTGATTCTGCTGTAATGCAATATGTTGCTAAAAATAATATTTTCAATATTTTTCTACCAGCTACAGTTAAACTATTTTTATCTGATCTGGTCTTGAGATATGCTCAGAAATTGCATTTTAAAATTTTTGAAAAGGTTTTCCAGTCCTACCCAATTTTTTTTATGTTAGAAAATAAATCGCTGATTATTTTTGTTTGTGCCTAGGCCCAGAGCGGATAAAATTGTAACTGAATATGTAATTTTTTGATTTTTCTTAAGCATTTTTATTTTTGATATTTTAAGCTGCCGTACTGGCTGTCTTTTGTTTTTTTATATGTTTATTTAGGAATCTTTTCACCAATTTGGCTATCATTTATTCTTTTTTAGATTCGCATGTTCTATTAAGTATTTGTTTTATTTCAATATAAGTTCACTTTTTAATCTTCCTCATGAATAAACTTAATTATTTTCAAAATGATTTGATATTATTCCTTATACTTTGGAGTATGTTTTTCATAATAGGTATATTGTTTAATATACTGAAATTAATTTTTTTTTTTTTTGGTTAATTGCTCCTCATTTTCAAATTAAAAACTGTAATACTTTAGTAAAGTGTTGTTAAAATGCTTCTGAAAAACAAGAGTTTGTTCCATAGTTCCTAGAAAGAGCTGAAGGAAGATTTAATGTAAATTTCTAAGATATGGTACATATTTCAAAGATGATATTTCAGATGATCTATTCAGCAACTGTAAATGTCTTGTGTGCACACTACAGCTGTTGTCAATGATTAACAATTCATCAAGATCTAAACCAAAGTTACAATAAATTGTTCTTTGCATCCTCATGAACTCTGTCTATAAGATGCTTTTCCTTTTTGAAACAGAACATCCATATCAGGGGACAATGTCAAAAATACGATTGAACATGGGCATAAACTAGCAACCTTGCTTGAGATATCAATAAAAAGTTTCTTAGACAAATCTTGGCACACAATTTATGGTTCACTTTTTTACAAATATTTATATTATGGTTAGAAAATGACAGTTTATTATCAATTTCTCCACCTAACAATTCAACCTCATTTTTTGTAACAACATTTTTATTACAGATAAATAAAGATAAATTTGTTGTCAGGATTTTTTCTCCAAGAAATATCAGTTGGAATTTTTAATGGTTAGCAAAAAGGAAGTTTATAGAAAATCGAGTGAATATACGGGTTAATTCAGCTTTAAGTTTGCTTATAACTAAATCAACAGAGTTATCATATTCTGTTATCATTGGGAAAATTACATACTTCAGTTTCTTCAGGAAAAAGGAAAGTCGTTTATAAGAATGTTAAATAATATAGGAACTAAGTTGACCCTTCAGAAACTCCAAAATTTACCTCAAGTCACTTATTACATGTAGAGCTTATTTTTACTCTCTATTTACCGCCTTTCCGATAACTCTTCATCAAAAGTTAACTGCACTTAGAGAAGCCATAGGCCTCAAACTTGGCTGGCAAAAATTCGTTTTGAATACAATCGTATGCTTGAGATAATTCGAAAGTAACTCTTTCAAAGACCTTCAAAATTTAATAAGGCAATAATTTTCTTTATTTGAGGCATCTCCTTTTTAAATACAGATAGAATAACTGTCCATGTCATTTTTTGTTGTTAATAGAGGTATTGATACAATCTTCTATAGAACCAAAACAAGCCATGTTGAGAATTTTTAAAACTTAATGGAATATCACCAATTCCTTTTTTAATTTCCTAATTTCAAATTAAAGGTTAGATAGTATTGTTTTATCTGTTTTCATGTTTACATACATATTTATTTAATCATAATTTTATTATAGTGAGTGATTGATTTTAAAATAAGCTGATGGCTCTTCAAAATTTTTTTTGAAAAAATTTTTTTGAAATAAATGTTAATGTAAAACAAAAAGATTCAAATTGCATCACATCCTAAAACTGGTAAAACATCTATGTTTTACCAGTTTTAGGATGTATCAACTGAAAAAAAAGATAAGATGTCAATAAGATGTGTATAAACTATTAATTCTTCTATGGAATGTTTGAATGTTTGAAGCTTTGTTCTCTATTACAAGGCCATCTGTTTATCTTAAGAACCACTTTTCACTGCAGTTTTAGATACTTAAATATTATCTTAATAGTTAAAAACATAAATGGAGTTCTTTCTATTAAATTCTAGAAAAACTTGGAGAAAAGAATAAAATATTTAGAAATTAATTAGCGGGAGATCACTTTCCTGTACTCTCTGTAACAACCTGCACATTACCTTTATTTGCTAAACACGTTTTGAATATTCTGTTATATATATTGTAGGGCAATACATATTAGGAAAATCTGTCATTAAGAAATTTTATGTTATCAAATCTCAGTAAAATATATGTTTAATCGTTATTTGTTTTTCTATAATACATTTATTAACATGTTGCCTCATTTATATCTAAATGTTTATTTGATACCTCTATCTTAACAAATGCCTCCTTAAATAAGATAATTGAGCCCCCTAAAGCACTTATTCAAGGAAATTTGGTATGCTATATGTGTATTTTGAACATGTTAAATGTTTATGGCTCTCTCAAATACCTCCCGGTTTTAAAAAAAAAGTAACAAAGGAAATCTATATTTTTTTTAGAAATGTTTCTTGACTGGTTGGATGTGTTTAACCTAGACGATCACAAACACGACATGTCTGACATGCTCATTAAAAATAACGCTGTTCGGGCTATATATACACAATTAGTAAGTGAAGAACAAATTTTTTCAGATTATACCCAGTTAAAAAATTTGTTTCATTTATTGGATTAATTAAACAATCTATCAATAATACTTGTGCAATAAAAATAGTAATTATTGAATTACAGGCTGTTGAATAATGGGAAAAAAAAAAAAGCTTAGTATAAATTAATTGGAATAATATTTGATATATCAATGAGTTGTCTGATTGTAGCAAGTTAATATAGGCAAGTATACTGTGTATTTTTCTAAAAATATCCTTAGCTTTTTTCTGTCAAACAATAACAATAGCAGTTATTGTTTTAACATATTAGCACTTCTGAATTTTTAACTATATTGATAAGTTTCTTACACCTCTGCTGACGTGCTTGTCCAGCTAATCTTAGTGAAGATCAGAATCTTTTAGTTAATTTTTTTATTTTATTTTACTGGGCATGTACTTTTTTGCTTTTATTGGTCTGTTATTTTTATTAAATTCCTATTTAAATCAGAAAGTCATATGATCTGATAGTGTCTGATATGTGCGTTTACTATTCTTTAGCTGAATTTCCTCTTAACAAATTACAATAAAGCATTTATTCTGTTTTATTTTTAACTAAAATTGAATATATCAAGTAACCTTCAGGTGGCTTTTTATTTGTAAAGTTATTGGACCCCTGACCTGATCAATGCAAGGGTTCTATAAATTCATGTTTATCCATGTGTGTTTGTTTGTGTCACATACTTTTCTCAAAAACAATTTGAAAACATTTTTCAATGACATCCCTTATTTACAAAACATAAAAAATAAAAAAGCTGTCGGTCTGGCAGCGCTGTGAGCCCTTCCAGACCGACAGATATATTTGTATCAATTTTATGTGAATTTTTGGTTCAATCTAATGCATATGAAACAACAACAATCTAAATCTTAAATAATGCGTCGTGTTCATCCATAAATCATTGAAACTCACTCAAAGAGAAAAATAATAAGTTTAAAAATTTTTAAATTTTTAAAAATTTTATTGTAAATAGGAAAAAATAAAATTGAAAAAAATAGAATTACACATGCTTGCTTTTTAACATCAGATTCAAATACTTTCTCATATTGAGGGGGAATTTGATGGTCTCCAGCTCTTTGTTCTGATACGTTCTGCAGTACTTCATGAGAGATGGACTATATATATGTAATTACTAACAGTATAAAACAAAAACACCATTATTTTTCTTGTGAATAGAAAATGCTATTACTATAGTAGGTTATAAGGAATATCTCTTCCCTGGATGTTAGAAAAATAAGTTTTATCTCTAAAATAGTCACTCCCTTTATAAAAATTTGATAAAATTGATAATTACCAAGTAGTTTTAACGTGTAATTTAAAAAGAAAGGAAATGTATATTTAATGAAAGAATAAAATGCAAAAGAAATATACTCTGTCTATAAGATAAATAATACAATTTTTATAATTGTAACTTTTTTTTTTTTTTTCTTTTTTTTTTGTATAAACATGTATTGTTTTAGAATAATTATGCATTCTCTTTTTTTGCCAGCATCTTTAATTGATTTTTTCAGGTACCTTCAGTTTTATCGCACGCTATGTTTTGGCAACGGTACTTCTATCATGTGTTTCTATTTGAAGCAGAAGAAAAACGCCGTAAGGATTTATTGGCTCGAGCTTCAGAAGATCCTCAAGATAGTGCTAATGAAGAAGGAAATGGTTGGGAGGATGAGGATGATGATAGTACGTTTCCTATTATTTTACATTTTAAAGGAACATCATAATGAAATATTTATTACAGTTTCAGATTTCAGATTTTTTTTACCCATTAGATCCACACATATCTTACCTGTTTTTTTATAACTCAGTAACAGGTATTCTCACCAGGTTAATTTTTGGGCAAAAGCAATATTATATTAAAGCTGATACAGCAATACCCATGAAAAATTTCTAAGCACTAAAAGATTATTTGAAGTTTGCCAAAAATAGTCTGTAAATAGAGACTTAAAATGATTTACTTTCATGCCTTTCACTGGTCCTTCATATGTTAAATCTTGTTTATTGATTTAGTTATTGTGCTACCTCCAATATCAACTTCTCCACCATCCAATCAGGAAAAATCGGATGAGGCACTCAACAAAAAAAATAGTTCAAAATATCCAAACACAGAACTAAATGAGGTAAAAGAAGATAAGCTTTGTGATAATAATGCTTTAACCAATCCAGTGCCAACAAATACTTTAGTTGAAAATTTAGAAAATGTTCAACAATCTGAAACACAACAAAGGTATGGTGAAGCGTTAACGTTGAATATTGATGCATCACCAGAAGACAATGTTGAGGAAAAAGATATTATTCCAAAAATTGAAGATAATCCAAGTATAAACGACTGCTCAAGTCTGGAAAAACAAAATCTAGACAATAATATTCAAACTTTAAAGAATCAAACTGCTGACACAAATGCAAAAGATAACCAAAATTCTGAAAGTAACAAAATTCCTACTAGTGAATCTCTGATTTCCAAAGTACCATCTTGCATACAAAACATACAAAAAATCCATAATGAGTCTTTGGAAACATCAAGTGTTGGATCATGGATTAGTATTGATGATGAGATAAGAGTAAAGATTGCTGGCGAACAAGATCTTAGAGATCATAGTAAGGTTTTAATAAGCTGTTACTTCATAAATGTATAGTATTCAATAGCAGATTTTTCGAAGAGGAGAATATTTATTATTTTCTATTCAATAAATTTATTATTAAAGTTATTTTAATCATTGCTACTATTGAATTTGTACAGTGCTGAGAATTATAAAAAGACCGAAAATACTAATTTGCGGTGCTTGAAATAAGTCTTCAGGTAGTTTATTCAATAAAGTCAATAATTTGTCAAGAAATCGTCTATTAACTTTTGCTGTGTGGATTAGTTTACTATTTTTTTCAGTTTTACATCTAGGAAATAAAATTTTAATATATAGAAGTTCCTATGTTACGCAAAAGTAAGACAAAACAAATTTTGTTTTTGTTTTGCAATCTAAACGAAAACATAGAAAGCTGAACAGTCACAGTAATTATAATATTGCAGAAATATCAAGTTAAAAAAAAAAAAATAATCGTTAAAAAATTCTATCAATAATCACTAATTAAGTATCTTTTGTTTTTTTTTTTTTTTTCATGTTTTTGACATTTGTATATATATTATTTTTTCCCTGGATTTTATTCCAGAATAGGAAATGATAAACTTCGCTTCTGTGTGTCCGGTGTTACAAATTTCTCAAAAGCCACTTTATCACTTTTTTAAAGATTTATTATGAAATTTCATGTTGACTAGCAATAGATCCCAGGTTCAGGATTATTACGTAAAATTTTTTGGTAAATTTTTCAAGATAGACCATATTAACCATTTTGGTTCCTTAGTAATAACCAGAAAATTTTAACATGAAGTGTCTATAGTGTTAATTTTATTTCCTTACGGATATACATTTTTTGATTATATGGAAAACATAAGGTTTGAAAAAATTTTATTAGACTAGTTGGTCCTGAGTTTTTTTTTTGAAGCCTCAACTAATTTTTTGTTACTATGATCCTCCCAGTTTTCCTTCCTGCATTACTGCATTTTCACTTCCATTGGAAGTGAAAATGCAGTAATGACCACTCTAAACATCCATATTTCCATATAACTAGCTGTTTTATTATTATTTATGAAAAACTATTTTATTTTCATTTAAATTTTCAATTGATGTATTTTACTAATCCCTTCCTATCAAACGGCTTTGTGGCCTTGTGATTACAAATCGAAAAAAGAAAACTTTTTGTTTTCACTACTCCAATAACAATAGTTTTTAATTTTTATTATTTTCTAAATTAAACATAAAAATGATTGGTATTCTTATGTTTTAAATTCGCGGTTTAAAAATTTTAATAGTTTGATTGCTAAATTCATATTTTTAGGTAAATCTTCCACTGATTCTTTGAGTGGCACTGTCATTGTAAATAAAGATTATAGCGATAGCATAGAGATTGAAGAAGATTTCAATATTGATTTGGATGACGATGCAGATGATGAGGAGCTAGAAAGGTTCGTACAAGACATCAAGATTAAAGCTTCGTCAGGGGTTATTAAGGTATGATAAATCTTTTAACATTCATTTGAATTTTTTTTTTATCCCAACCTGCTTATAGCATTTATTATCATTGATTCTGCGTTATGTTAAGGATTAACAAAGAAAGTAGCTTGGTGAAGATGGATTTTTGAAAAAGTTCTTGTTAGCCTAATTTATGGGGTAAACAAGGGGAAAATAAACCAAAAGTTTTTTTTTTTTACTTTTTCTTTGAATATACTCGTTAAAAACTAAGTAAACAAATTAGACGAGGTAAACAAAGCAGAAATTATAATTTTTACGTTTTTCTTGCTATACTTTTATTTGCTTTTTACATGAAGAGAGTTAAAAGGCAAATGGAGTGAAAAAGCTTGATTTTTGGAAAATGTTTTTGTTAGCCTGATGCATACTAGGCAAACATATGTTGAAGGTCTTTATGTTTTGATTTTTATCTCAATCCATTCATTATCCTTTTTTGATTTTCTGCGTGAAGGTTGATGCCAGGAATATGAAATAAAATGACCTTTTTTTTTTTAATTTTTGTAAATCAGTCGCTTTCTGCAAGGCTAAAAGCCACTACTAGGAAGAAAGCTACAACAAGACATAAAGATAAAAAAGAAAAGATAAAGGTAAAAAAGGTCTTATAAATTTATTAAAATTAAAGATTGGAGATCATAGTCCAAAGGAAAGCAATCAGAAAGCAGAGAGTTCCACAAGAGAGCAGTACTTGGGAAAAAACTTGTTTAATAAAAATTTTTGTGAAATTTTGAAATCGGTGCCGTTAAAGGATGAGTAGCTGATGAAAGCCTTTTGGTGCTTGAAAAAGTTTTAAGTGAAGGTGTTACTTCGAAGAGTAACACTTCTTAAGGTAATCAGAAACCTTGATTTCTCTGCCTGACAAAAAAGAAATAATGATATTACAAACTTCTTTAAAGATACCTGACTTGGTTTATAGTTTTTCATAATCAAAATTTATCATTTTTTTCGAAGCCAAAATTTGAAGATTTTTTTAGCCGAATTTTACCGTTATTTAGCTATCACTTCATTTAATGTTTTTAGTAGCAAAAATTTTTCACTATTTAGCCATGATTTGATTTGATTTTTTATAGCCAAAATTGATCATTATCTAGTTATGACTTCATTTAAAGTTTTTCATCTCCAAAATTCTTTATTACCTAGCTATGACTTCATTTAAAGTATTATATAGCCAATATTTATCATTATCTAACTATGACTTCATTTAAGGTTTTTCATAGCCAAAATATATTGTTATCTAGCTATGACTTTATTTAAATTGATCATTATCTAGCTCTTTTGTTACAGCTACAGGAATTTCATTAGAATCAGTAGCTTTAGAAGGATCAAGAGTAGTCATAGCATTTTCAACTATTTTTGTTGTTATGTTGAGGTGAGTCAAGTTAGTGTCAGTTCTAGGTGGAAAGTCAGACAATATGTGCCCAGAATTGTTGAGAGAGGAGTTACTGCTGAATGGCTTAACATTAAGTTCTGGTAATGACCCCAGATTTACCCTTATTTTTAAAAAAAAGCTATAGATGCACCAGAAGTTTTGAGATTCAATAGACAGAGTAATTAAATGTTTACGGACCTGGTATTGGTAAGAGCGCTTAGCCTCCTCAATGACTCTGTTATAGTTATTTTGGGATCTGGTAAAAAAAAGACATTTGTTCTTAACACAACTAGTGTGCTGAAGAAGATAAAAATATTGGTTGCGATAAGCAATTGTGTCTGCAATTCCTGGAGAAAACCATGTGATCGAATGTAGATTTGCTTGATACTTCCGACAACCATAAAAACTACAACACTTTTAAAGATTTGTTTCTGAGCTCACTTGATAAGCTTCGTAGACCGAATGTCTACAGAAATTAACTACAATTTATTTCCTTGCCTTAAAAATTAATGTATTCATTTTTTGGTTTGTTTGTTTGTCTTTTGTTTATTAAAATGTATCTTTGTCAAAGGCAGAATATATACTTACTTAAGTCAAGAAACAATCTCCTTAGCATATTGCTCTGTATCAAGATTGATAATGTGTTCAAGTGGATTATCAAAGAATAGATTATGATAACTGTGCTGGTCTTCATGGTGATAGGAAAAAAATTACTTGTAGATAGGTGGTTCATTGGAAGAGGTGATGTTTAAGTTGGTGTCAACGTTAACCACTGCAAGATCAAAGTTTCCTAAAGGACTAGAGACAGATGGTTTGCAGATATCAGGATTTGATGAAATGAATAGAAGGTTCCTTGATGTCACTATCAGGAAGACAAGTTGATTTAATAACTGAGATATGGCCAAGTTGTAACGTGTCGATACCAGAAAGGCTAGTAGTTCAAAAAGAAGGTAGTCAGTGGGTGCTGAAGTCCCCAAAAATTAGCAAATGGATGAGTTATGAGAGCCTTTTCAATATCTTTGGAAACATTACTGGTCAACTGTAGAAGAGATAGATGTAAACAGATGTACAATTCTTTGGGGCTTTCATGATAGATTTTGCCAAGCTATAAGCAGATTATTACAGACATATATGCCAAGGCAATGCATGTGAAAACGAGTCCTTGCGATTGATAGGAAGGTAACCAGGTACAAAAAGTTTGACGAATTTATGGAAGGATCAAGATTTGTTTCAACAATTGCCATGATGTTTTTTGATGATGAACTTGAGAGAAAAGATTCAACATTAGAAAAATTACTGCAAAAACAACACCTGTTGCTGAAGGAAAGAGATGCAGGTTTGGCTGATGCTTCACAGCCCGGTTTAGATTTACTGATAATTTTCATAATACAAAATTGGGTTTAAAAGAAGTCCTATTGCATTGTTGGATATCTTGTATAGAAATTTAGTTTATTCTACGATTTTGCCTATTAATTATAAACCTTTTGCTTTAGCAAAAGCAGTAGCGTGGCCTCAGAGAAGCAAGCCGTAACAGATGAGGGATCACCCTCCAAGTGCAACTTGGCACTTCAACTGCAACATCATTTAACGGCTGTTGTTGGAAAAGCCTCTTTATAATAAGAAAAGTTACTTTTTCTTATTATGCTTCACTTTGTCAGTTTTTAGTACTTTTCTCTTAAACGTTTATGCCTTTCTTGCTCAAAATTCAAATAATTTGTGAAGCTATGATAGCATTTATTGAAGCCCAATATTTTCTTCAATTGTGGTAGCACCAGTAAATTTTATTTCATGGTTAAACTTCTTTTTAGTCTACAAAAAGTAATGAAGAGGAGGAAGATGATGACGATGATTGGGAAAATTGGGAATGAATTTTGTATAAAGAAAAAAATTGTATATAAAATAGTTTAATTTTTTTTTAATATCTATAAAATGGTGAGTTTATTTAAAATACAGCAGTGTTATTTTTTTAGATGTTTGGAGTCATCATGTAGTTTTTATTGTCAAAACATTAATATTCTCTATCCACGATTATAATATATTTTATTTCATATAACTATACTAGATGATGGAATCGCCTAAAAAACTACTCTACATTTTCTTTTTCAAAAACATATTGGAATAATCCAAGAGAAATCATATATTTTATTCAATATGAAATTTGTTTATGTTTTTGAAAATATTTGTAATTATAAATGATTTACTAGCATAAATTTATTATGAATTAGACAGTGAGAGATCGTGAGTTTGGTTGCTTGAGCACTGAGTCGCTCATTGTCTAAAAATTTCAATTTTGACAACACCTTTGCTAGTATTCAAAATTTTATAGTTAAGTATATAAAATGCATTCAATGGTGCAGGTAAATTTCTTTTGTAAATAAAATGTGGAGGTCCGCTGAGTATTTTAAAAACTATTTATAGTTGAATTAACACATCTTTTTGCTTTGAGTATTGTTTCCTGATGAATTTTAGCACTTTTTTTTTTTTTTTTTTTTTTTGATGAAATTTTATTTTAAATAGCTGAAGCCAAACTATTTTAATACAGCTATTTAATAAAGTTTTTAATAAATAAAAACAAAAGCCTTTGGAAGATTACCATAGAGTAATCTCATGCTTGGCAGGCTTCATCCTAAAAGTTTACACCACTGATATGACTTCTGTCATATCTTATATATATATATACCAGACTTGCATGTCATTATTTTTGTTAAATGTATTTTTTCTTATTATTTTATTAGTGAAAAATTTTGTGGTTCCAGGAATTCAAGAAAATTAGGAAGGCTAAATTTCATAATGTTTTTCCAGGTAGCTAGGTAGCTTTTTTGGCTGAATTAATCTTTAAACTAAAAACAATTATGTGAAATAATTTTATATACACTTTCGTAAATACATCCACCAAATATGTTACCTGTAAATGGAATTGTTAATGTACAAATGTGCTGTTGACATTGATGGTTTTCACAGGAATAAATTTTTGAGAGTTCAATTTTAAAAATTTTGTAGACATAAATTGTAGTGAACCTTGCCCTTTTGAAAATTTTTCAAATTACATTTCTATGCAGATTTATTTTGTTATATGTTTTAATGGTAGAGATAATGGAGGAAGGGAGTTGAGTTTAAGTTTTGTGAAAACTTTTTTAATGCTTATAGATGTAAGTTGAAAGTTCTATTAATTTCAGATAGGTAATTTTAAACCTTGTATGCTGCTTTGTTCTTTGAACAGAAATTAGAATATCTGTTTAGAATTATTTAACCGTTTCTTTCAATTTTTGTTTAAAATAGCTTTAATATTAAATATTATTAAATAATGATATTAATTAGAGCAATATTTGATCTAAGATCTAGAAGCAAATTAACTTATGTTGTTTGTAAAACATGTGTTATTTAACTACTGTAAATTCTCTGATAAATGATCTCTTTTTTTTTCTAACTTATGCCCCTCTCAGTTGGCAGAAAATGTTTAAAAACCAGGCTTTTTTCATCAGAAGTAAAATTATTGCATTGTCCTACTTCATACTAACTAGTTCTCACCCTAAATTTTAAGTAGCTGATTTAGGTCTTTTACTTATTTTTTTCTGTCATCTGGTCAATTGATAGCAAGTGAAAGGATTTTGCTCTCTCATTGTCTTTTTGATCATATCCTTACAAGAGGAATAATGGTTATATTAATTTTTGATTAGAATTAAAGTTCATTTTACTTTAAGTCACCAAAAAATATTTTTATTTTGGCAGAAAAGGTTTGTCTATTTATTGAAGAATTATTTCTATATAAAAATGTTGCCCAAGCATTTGCTCAAATCTATGACGTTTCACGCTTATGGGCACCTGTGGAAAAGTGGAAAATCTTGTCTGGGTCTGCAGAGCATGACTCTGACTTCAAAATTATTCATGCGTATTACTCAAAAATGTTAGTGTTTTGTAAACTTGCTCAAAAACAGCCTGGATTTGGCTCACAAATCAAGTACAGTAAATTTTCTTTAGATTTTTTATTTGACCAATATTCAAAAAAATGCTTGTAGAAGTTTGGAAGTTATAGATATTTTCAATATAATTTTGTTGTTTTTATTAATACAAAATCAACTTGTATAACTGAAAATATGCTATATTGTGGAGATCCAAAAGTCCTAGAGCCTGTTTTCTAAAATATTACATAATGGCAGACCTACAGCAAGTAGGTGAAATGGCTTTTTGAAAAAAATATTTAATGTCATGGTTGTTAATAATATGTACATGTTAAAACCAAGAATCCTTATTTACAAAAATTGGTATGACAGAATTTTATTGACTGTTTTGATAGGAGCTTTATGCTTTAATTTTTTTTAATCTCAGACTTTCCGTGATTGAATATAAGGAGAGTGATTAATCTTTACTAGAAACATGTTAAACATGGTTCCACTTCTAACACTCACTCATGAAAAAAAAAGTCTGTTGTATCATGTGATCAATGTTCCATATAAATGAATAAAATTTATTTTGGTAAATTATGTGATTTTTGTTGAAAGATTCAACTTGTTATCTTATTTTGGTACTGGACCCATACATTTAATAGTTATTGGACAAGAGGCTTAATTCAATGGGTAAAATATATTGCCGCAAACCAAAAGTATATTTGTTTCTTTTTCAAATAGATATGCTTTTTTTTACTTTGATGGATCTAGTAGTGGTTTATTTTGTTATCAAAGTGATTTACTGGCAAGGGGGACTTGTTAATCATGCTTTTGATCAGAATAATTTTTTTGTAAGTTTATACTTAAATAGATAACTAAAAGAGTAATGGATAATGGCGATAAAGAGGGGTTGCTATCAAATGAAAATTTACAAAATGGTACCCTGTTGGAATCAGATGATGTTGGTTCCTTGTTGACAGAATTACCTGTAGAAAGCTCAAATATAAACAATAACATATCTCCTATTGATTCACCACGGTAATTATAATTTATTTCAAACACTCATTATAATTTAATTATAATTTCTACAGATAACTTGGGACATGTGTTCATTTAAAAGTGGGAAAAATTACAATTTTTATTTTTCTAGCATTAGCACTTAAGGCTTTTTTAACGTTATACATAAATATATGTATCCCGTTTTTACACAACTATAATAATAATACACTAAATAATGCTATGTGCCAAGTGTAATATAAAATATGCTGATTTAGTGTCACCCTGATTAAAGATAGTCATTATAAAGATAACTTTTCTTTTTTTTCTTTTTTCTTTTTTAATTAGTGTAACGGAGGAAATTAATGTGTTTGTGTATTGATTTTTACACTAATTAGTGTGAAAATAACTCTAAACTCTGAAAGTTATCTTTTTATTTTTGCCATATTTATATGTGATTAAAATAATAAATAAAAATGGTAAAATAATAAATTGTAATTAAATTTTGAAATACTGCTTTCTTATAAACCTCATATAAAATCGTATAAAATAAAAAAACTTAAAAAACTTAAAAGTTTATTAGTCATTTTTATTGCTTTTGAGATTAGGTGTAATTTGGATAGCTAACTTTGGTAAATCACTTGTTATTTGCTAGTAAATATTTAAAATATTTTTCTTTTAATTTATGCAATGTGTTGCCTTAACTATAATTTAAAAAATTTCCAGAAAAGTTTTTTGTTTGTGAAAATCCTGAAATTTAAAATTTGTCCTATAAAGTCTGAAAATTTACAAATTTTCACACTGATCATTTTCTTTGCTTTTTATTACTATTATTATCTAAATTCTTCTTTTTAGACTAGATTTTTGTAATGTGTTTCATTTTTGTGTTTGGTGCGGTTGGATTGGGTTAATTTCTTTACTACTAATGGGCTAAAATATGTTTTCCTATCTCTGTGTAATGATACACTCTAATTCAAAATAATCCGAGCCCAGAATACAACAATAACTTCCTAACCATTGAAAAAAGTAAAGATATAAAATTGATTTGTGTTAAACTCTAACTGTTTCTAATCTTCATCCAGCCACATATATACAAGTTGATAAATGTAAGATTTGCAATAGATATGATAAAAAACATGAAAAATCACTTTTTTATGTTTTTAAAACATCTAATTCTTGTCATTTTATTTTTATGGCACTTCCCTATCTTCCTTTTATAGGCTGATTGTGATAGGTCTTGCTATGTTTAGCAATGCTAATATCATTTCTAAAATGTCCCTGAATCAGAGAGAATTATAAAATTCTATGCATATAGCAAATAAAGTAAAAACATTTTTTTATACTGCAGTATATTGGTTATATGTCCAATTTTAGCTGGAAAAAAAGAGCTTGTTCATAATTATGAGCAGTATTTAAAATACTGTTAAATACTGATTATAGCAAACGATAAAGAATGGATTTTTGAATTTGCACACTTCTGTTTTTTTTTTCTGACAGGTCATTTTGTTTCAGATATTTCCCCCTTCTAAACAAATGAAGTCCTATATATGCTATGTTGGGTAATTTTTTAGTTCTATTGGGCTTGCTGTAGACCCCAAAAAAGGTCAAATTTTTCATAAAGCAGTTCAAAATTTATTATTTTCACATAAATATTCTGTTTCAGTAAATTTTTCAAAAATTACATAAATTTTATTCAAACTTGGCATGAATATAGCAGAAAAGATAATTATTAATTTGTTATAGAAGAACCTGTCAAGAATCTGGTTTTGGATGTTGATTTCAAAAAAGCAGCGAAATAGTCTAACTTAGATCAAACTTTGTATAAAAAAACATCAGCAGAATCATTTCGTTCATAACGGTACTTATTTAAAAATCTTCTAATGTGCCCCTAAGGAATTTAAAATATCCTGATATTGCCCTAAAAGTTGTTTTTTAAGACCTGGTATTTAGGGGGGATCTAAAATTTAAGGGGTTGTTACTCCAGGTGGAAGTTTAATAATTTATTCCTACTGTTTTTGAGAGTAAGACGTAAGCAACCCAACTTCAAATTAATTTAGATCAAACAAAACTTTTTATAACTTCTTACCTGTTTTTAACTATTTTTCCTTAATCTGGATGTATTCCTTAAACTCAACTATTTAGCCAACAAGGCATATAAAAGGTCCTAAAAAGTTGAATGTATTTAAGAAAATTTGGAAAAAGATATACGAGGCTTTTAAATCCCTAAATACTTTCATGAGTGAGTTATTGATTTTAAAAACTTTCTATAAACCAGCAGTTTCAAAAATTTCTAAATCTACCTAAACGCATACCTCTAGAAAAGACTCAAAATGAACCGTTTTTGTTCTATAATTTTATAATTCATTAGCCCTTGTTCTAATAAAGTTAAATCTTTCACAAACTTCAAGTATGGATAAAATATTGGCATGGATGGGGAGGTATCAACAAAATAGGTAATAATTGAGTCAAAATACTCTTAATTAAGCTTTTTTTAAATACATAATTTAGCTAGCGCTAACTCATAATTAAATGCATAGCTGTACTAACTTTAACTCCAACTTCAAATAAAAATGTCTATCTTAGGGAAATAGCAGTTAACCAAAATTTTTATTTAATTTAATTTAAAGGTATTTCTTATTTTATATTATTTTAATAACATTATGCTTTTTATTATTTAAAAACCTGTTTATTATGTGTTTTCAATATTTTCAAAGTTTTTTCTTGCAATCATTTTCCAAAGATTATGTTCAAAAAATGCTTCCTACCACGTTTTATTGAATTTAGTCAACAAACCAAAGTTTTATAAAGGGAACTGAATTGCTTCCAACTATTTTAGCTTTAACAGCTTCTGAACAAGAACCTACTAAAACTTTAGATGAAATAGTTCTTATAGTCTGTAAAGTCGAAAGTTACACTTTTTCTATATCTGTGTACTTTATTATTCAGTAAGCCACATTTCTCCTACAACTTTCAAAAAGAAGTATGGCTTCAGAAATTTAAATTGATTTAATATCTTCATTGGATTTCTGCACTGTACCAGGACTGCAAATAAGTATTCAAAGTCCCTCGGATATAATGCGCAATGCAAATGGAATTTTGCTTGACAGCGAAATTTATTCGATATATACTTTGAAAATTTGTTTTTTCATGTATAAATGTTATAATGGTGTCATTCCTGTTTTATAAATTTTTTTAATAAATAGTGGTGCAGACCACAGGTTTGATGGTGCTAAGTTTGTATAAAGCAGGATGGATTAAAGAATTTGCTGAACGTTCCATTCAGATTTTGCAAAGTGAGAATAAAATGAACTGTGCATCCCCCAAATATTTTTTTTTCGTGATTCTGTTCAACGAAAACAACAAAACTCATTCAAAAAGAAAAAAAAAAAAATTTTTGGCAATCAAACATAGGCTTTATAAGTAACTGTTTTGAAATTCTCTTCAATTAGGCTAGTTTCACTTAAATATAATTTTTTTTAAATATCAAAGAAATATTAATAATTAAACTAAAAAATAATATTAAAAAATAATATTAAAAGTAACTGGAAGATAAAGGTGTTGCATTACGGCATCAGAGTGCATTGGTTATGTTTGCTAAAATACCATTATTTTACATCCAAAACTCTATAGCCATGGCAAAAAGTTTGATTGATATTCATTTATTACGTTTAATTTAGATCTTTTGGTTTTGAAAATATAAATTACAGAATATAAAATTATGTGTAATAATTCAAAATCAACAAGTAATATCTCAAATAAGAATAAAACATTGATGGATACTTTTTTTTTTTAATTTTTAGTTAACCACCAATAATATCTAGTTTAGTTTTAAAAACATAAAGTTGATTTTGGAGAGAAAAATTCATTTTGTATCTTTCCGTTTCATCGCATATTTGATTTGAAATTTGAATGACTTTATAAGTACTCCAAGTTGACCATAAATATATAGTATCTAATAGTGCCTGCTTTGGAATTCAAGGGTATTTTATTGTTGTTACAGAAATAATTTAAATATCTATATCTATCTTGATGATACTTTAGATTAAATTAGTAATATTTACGTGAAATGCATTTCTCACAACTTAAAACATCATTACTGTGTTTCTTTTTTTGTAGATCATCTGCAAACTATTTGTTGCCTCTTGCTTCTACTGTGGCTTCCCTGGGTGGAATTTTGTTTGGTTATGATATTGGTAAGGATTTACTTGCATTTTTCTATTGTTTTTTTCTCTGGCAAAGCATAAGATCACCCATAATTTCAAAATCAAAGTTTATTCATTCGTTTTTTTCTTTCGTTGCTCCTTTTTCTCAGCAACTTTCATTAGTTTTTCTGAAATTTTTTTTCATGTCATTTAAGTAGCAAAATACAAATTAGGTCTGTGAACATGAAAAAAAATATATTTATCAGATATGCAAGACATAGCCAAACTTTGGTATTAATTATGCTTCAATTTTTAACCCTTGCTGATAAATTGAGACCTAATTGATTCCTATTGATTTTATATTATATATATATATATATGTATGTATGTATTTTGTGATTTTGTGTATGTTTTTTGTATTTTATTGTATATGTTATATGTATTTTGTATATGTAATTTGTATATTTTATATATGTATGTAGTTTAACTCAAACTTTAACTAAAGTCATCTATCCCATACTGTCGCTTGTAAAATGTAGTTGCTTTTTTCTACTGGTTTTTGATTTTTTTTTGCTTTATTTGCTTCTTTTTTTTGTTTAGAGGCCTATTTGTTAAATTTTCCAAGAATCCATTCAGATTCTTGATGTATAGCTTAGGCAAATTTTTTGATGCACAGTTGCTTACTCATTAGTGTTTAAAAACATTACGTGAATGCTTTTTCTTTAATATCACAGTAGTTCTAAATTATAGTCATTTTGGTAATTAGACGCATTTAAATTCTGCGATATGCAATAAAAAGAACAACATTAAAACATTGCAAGAACAGCTCAACGAAAATTTAAACGAAACTATTCTGCACAATTCAATTGCATTATGAAAGTTTCAGACTTAATTAAGAGCTAAATATATACATGTTGAAAAGTAGTAGCTATAACCATATTTCGGAATGTATTAAGTTATGATTAAAACAATAATCATCACAGATATAATCTCTCGAAAAACTACAACAAATTAAGTTTCAAAATACAATAGATATATTATTTTTGCATTTTTATTTAAAAAAAGAAAAGGGTTTAATTTGATTTTAATATGCTTATAACATTTCCAAAAAACAATTCATTAAATAAAGTAATGAGTTCTTTCTTTATGTTTATTTAGATTTTAAGCATCGGAAAATCTAAGTATTAACTATTTCAGTTTTACAAATACAACTAGCTGTCTAACCTCGTTTACTTCAGGTGATAATCAGTATTGAAAAATGAAAGATATTAATGAGAATTTTGTGGTTTGTTGGAATAGTTTAAAAAGTTGTTTTTTTTTTTTTTTTTTTTTTTTACTTAACTGGTACCAGGTGTACTGGTAACCTCAAGATGAAAGTTTTTTGTTATTCAAGGTGCTTGGAAAAAATTTAATGAAAAATAAAATTTTTTCTTCACTCTATTTTTGTTAAAGTCACGATAACTTTTAGGCTTTAATCGGTTGCCCTTTTTTTCATTAGATGCTTTAAAAATATTAAAATATTTGTCGCTTTTTTTCTTTTTTTTTCAAAAAATATACATATTTACTAAATTTGTTTTTTAATTGATTGAAGTTTTATGTATAAATATATTTCTTTCAGTAAGATAAAACTGCTTCAATTTCATGAAGACTGTTCAGTTACGAATGTAAACAAATATATTGTATTATAAAACGTTGATCATAAGAACATAAAAAATGCAATTTGTCATGTAAAAAACAATGATGTTATGATAAACAATTAGAGATTATTAAAATTATTTGTTTGATAGTTAAATCAGCATCTTTACGTCTGATGTTTACCATTTTTGAAGACATTTAAATTTCTGTTTTTTTTTTTTTTTTTTTTTTTTTTTGGTATAATGGTTACAGGCTAATGGTTTCTATCTATTCCCCTTTAGGTTTACACCGTTGGTACACAAAACAGTTTCTTGGTTAAACAATGTACTCCTATTAGTGTTTCTTTTCTTTTTTTCATTCTGTTTTTTTTTTAGGTGTTATATCAGGAGCTATGTTGCAGTTGAAGGTTGAATTTGATTTGAATTGCACACAACAAGAGATAATTGTAACTAGTTTGTTAATAGGTGGTTTATTTGCATCCTTTACTGGAGGTATAATAGTTTAATATTCAAACTAAATTCTAATATAAATAATATATAATTTGAAATGATAAGATGTATAAAAACTGTAAAATTATAACATATATTTTTTTCACTCTATTTTAACTTTTTGTTTAAGACGTGATGTATTTTTGATTTTTTTATGCCTTTAAGATAAGGGCTTTCCTGGGGGTAAATTTTGACCATATTGGGTCATAACTCAACCAAAAAAATTCTAAAAAACCTAAAATTTTGGAGGTAGACGCAAAAAATGATTTCTTAAAAAAAAAACAATTTTTTTTATGAAAAACTTTTTTCAGGGGGAAGATAAGGGCTTTTCAGAGTAAAATGTTTGTCCTTCAAGGGGAAATTCCAAATAACACAAAATTTGGCAGGTAGATGCTGAAAACAATTTTTTAACAAAAAAGCCATATATTTTTAACAAGGCAAAATATGGGCCGTTAAAATGGTTAAAGGTTCAAAATACCGAAAACACAAAATTTGATGATTTAGATACTAAAATCTTTTGCTTTACTGGATGAAATATATCTTTTACAAAAATTCACATAGTAATCTGAAAAAAGTAAAAGAAAAAAAATATATATATGTTAAATTTTATTATGTGTAACGTGCGTGGTTTTTCCAGTCCCCCCGTTAAACAAATTCAACGATACTATTCATGACATTACACAAAAAGTATTATTGAAAAGTAGTTTTTAATAGAAGATTTTTTAGATAGGATTTATTGAAAAATAATTTGAAATGTTAACTTAAAAGCCTAATTTCAAAATTAAATCTATGGTCATTGACTGCCAGAGGATTAAGTTAACCTAATTTTTTGAAGGGCCAAATTAATTCCAAAAGCTATCATCCATTCTATAATTCAACCAATCTCAAAAAGAAATTTTCCAAAGTGTAACATGTACAAATTACAATTTTCAAAACTGATAATTCAATTTAAAATTTTTTCTATTTTTTATAACTTATTATTAAACTTTAACCT
>JAUZNK010019992.1:0-21046 GCA_035046665.1 Euphysa ruthae
ATTTTTGTGCCTATCCTTGCCACCATTTGTTTTTTATGTTAGTGTTCTTTTATTATTATTATATATATTTTTTTTTTTCAGTTGTCTTGTAATTTTCATAGCTAATGTATATTTGTTTGTGGCAGAATAAATACTTACTTACTTACTTACTTATCATACATACCAAATTTCAGAACGGGTAGCGATGCATAATGAACTTTTGGGATTCGTTCCCATATTTTGCCGTTAAAACTTTCGATTGCGTTTTACCGTGAAGGTACTTTTTTATTTCAGATTTTTTTTTTTTTAATTTTTTTTTTTTGATGATACAACATGAAACAAACATGCTAAAAAGCAAAATTTAACTGTCCAACATTTAGCTATATTGCAACACCAGGAAAATTTTGTAGCCAATCGGTTGTTGCATCTCTTAGACGGCCTCTACCACCGATCCCTTTATCTTTTTTTTTATATTACATAGGCGTTAGCGACACGTTTTTGATAACACATTCTAATTTTTTCACTTCTACATCCGGATATGTATCTCAGATAAAAAAACTGGTTGTGGTTTTCGATTGATCGATTAAATACACGTTTAGCACCCTCCATTTCCATACCACCAGCCAATCTCTTATAATTATATCTGCAAAAATGAGAGTTCTTCTATTGTGCAATGTTTACAAGGTTTCCCTTTTGTAGTTTTTTTAACGAACATTCGTCGTTGCCATGACCCATCACCAGTATCAACAATATTTGCATCAGAAGATTGTTTTATTTCTACTGCAGCATCTGAAATGACATTTCTGCAACAGTTTGAGTGACCTTAGATATTTTTTTTAACAGTTTATTATAACTATTTTGGGTAATTGGTTTTGGCATGTTCATGAGCGACGTAAACGTTTCAGTACCTGCGTGCCCATGACCTAAAACACACACATCGTATATAAGGTTCGCTTGTTTATATCAAACCCTCTACCAGAAGGCATTGAAGCATTTTTATAACTGCAAGATATTGTTAAACATGTCATATAAAGAAGTTAAGACAGTCCTTGTTTTTTTTATGAGCTTTAGCAAGTTTTAACTTTGCACTATCGCATAAGGAGCAGTGCAATGTAGATATTACAGTTGATAAAATGGATGTGTCAATAATATTGTAACCATGCTTTGGGTGTTTAGGAGATTATAATACTTTCTACTTTCTGTGATGATATAGATAAATTGGTTTCAATATTTACAGTTTCATTATTATTATTATTATTATTATTTAGCGATGATTCGTTTTCATCAATATTTACAGTTGCTTCAACTTCTCCCTCATGCACAATATCTACACCAACTAAGCTAATAGATCCAAAATCTACATTATGTACAAGACTAGCTCCTTGTTGTGGACGTTTACCATTAAAACTTCTTCTATTTTTCATTCTTTTTGTAGCTTTTTTTACTCTACAAGTTTTCGCCATTTTTAAAAATTTTTTCTAAAATTGTAACACACTGTTTTGTTACTAATTTGCCTATAAACTCGGTTTGTCTCGATGAGACCAAAGATTTTCAAAATTCAGAATAAATCGAAAACCTCTAGAAAGTTAGCCACTGCTGTTTTTATAACCTTAATATGTTCAAAAAAGGGGTTTAATCAATGTTTTACCCATTGGCATTGCTATGGGCCAAAATCCTATAGTACCGTAATAAAAAATGGATTTATGGATTTTTTTTTACATAATTTAACCTTATATTTTATATATTTTCATGTTTTACATAGTTGAAAGCTACTAAAATAACAAAAAAATTAAAAATTAGGGTAGTTTGCTCATTAAAGCATAATTAGCAGCTGGTCGTTCAAAAGTTTATATTTTCTTTTAATAATGATTTACAGGTTAAAATTCTTTGTGGATTGATGACCTTTCGAAGACTCACTAAAAATTATCTCCATTCATTTACCTCTACTGAGAAAAGCCGTTTTCTAATGGATCGATTTGCAGTCGCCTTGTTAACACATATTCGTAACTGTCTGATAAAAGTTCATCAATTAATATTGATTAAACTGTCAAATTTATTATTAACGCTTTCGAAGCTTGTTTTGTAAGAAAAAATGATGGAGCTTCAGACCATGATATTAACCATTTACAAAATTCCCGATAAAATTCCATTTTTCCATCAGCAACCATAACAACATTACTCAACTTGTTTGGACTAAAGCGTTGGTTGAACTTAGCAATAGTCCACCACGTCAATAAAAATGATGATATGTCTGTTCTTTCTGGCGTGTAGCTTTAACATGCAGCACTAGCTGTCTCGTGGAAAGTAGATAACGCTAGCGTTCTTTTTATTATTTCCAGGTTGTAAAGATTTGTATTTTAATTCTTAAATTTTCAGATTGGTGTTGATCATTGTCATATAAAGCGTCACCCCACGAAATGAAACTTAAAATGCTCGTGTCTGCAACCGTAAGTTATATTCAGGAAAAACAAATTTTATTCCTAATTAATAGTTTCTGGTATTTTTAATGAGGTGCACTGTGTCAAAGAACAAATAAGTTTTATTTTTGAGTTCTGGATATTTGATAAAAACAAATTCTGCAAATTCAAGCAGCTAAAAATTCATTTATATTTGCAGAATGATTATCTGTGATGTTGAATCCCAATTTACCGAGGGGTGATATTGAATTGGATATTTTGTTTGCAAGCCATTTCCCACCGATCGATTTCTCTAGAGAAGCTTTTATAACCTGTGGTATGTTTTTTTTTAATTTGGCATTTATCATTACAAAGATACCTTTGTACAAGTCACCTGATTCATCCTCACCAGCATGATATCCGCCACTATATTGTGTCACTCTTTAGGTACATTTCATCACCCATTAAAATACAATTAGCAGATATTTTATCTAAAAACTAGAGAAACTTGGTGTTAACAAAAATAAATTCATATGCAATCGATATTTAGCAGATGGAGATATGTCCTCCACTATAACTGGCAAAACAACGCACAAAAATTCAATTAGCATTCCAATATTGATATCAACACAATCGTCAAGCACATTTTTGAAAGATTATCATCCGATTCATTATTGAACAAATGTTTACATGGTGAAACAAAAAATTCAAACAAATCGTTGAATAACGTTATTTGAGTTAAATTTCCCAAAACTGTATTTGTGCATCGCTCAGTCCGAGAACTTATAGTTAATTCAGCAGTAATTGAACATAATGAAGGTTATACTGGAATAAGAAAAGTATTTGATCTTTTTGGAATTAAAGGTTTTTGTACGACTAATACTTAATTTTCTTGTGAAAAATTGCGAAATGCAAAGATGGCAAATAAACACATAGAAAGTGGGTTAGGGTTAATGAATGAGGAAATACTTAACATGTAATTATGTTTATATATATTATAATAATAATATTATTGTAATACTATAAATATTTATTAAATTATAACCTTTCTTGCTGAGATAGCTTTTTACTACAGTATCCACTTTAAGGTGCACTGGTATTTTAATTCTAATCTATCGTTCCGCAAAAGTGTGGCCCTATGTAAACATTATAAGCACGTATATACACGTAGATAAATACGCCAAACTGGTAGTTAAACTGAATACAGATAATTAAATAAACAACCTTTAAATTGAAGACATTATGTGACAATATGAAATACTTTTATTTACCAATAGATACTAGGTATGGCACCTAAAATTAATCAAAGAATTTCAAGGTGTATCAAGAAAATTTTGAAATTGTCCATCTATTTTTCCAAGGAAAAAATGCTATTACCTTTATCTAATAATGTTTTTGCTGCTCTCAGTGAATTCACACCACCTTGCTGTAGTTTTAGATAATGAATATAAAGATAACTTTTCAAGTAGTAATCTGTAAGCCCGCACAGATATAAATCGAAGAACAAGATAATATCGAATAATTTCAGTGGAATAGGGTGGACAACCTTTGGGTTTCTAGTATTGTCTTTTTTGAAGTTCTTCTGATATTGTGTAACATTTTTCTTCAGAAAAGGTTTTGATGTAAGAAGGAAAGTTTTCCAGCATACTAAATTTGCTGAGTGTCGCATCATGTCCTTTTGTAAACTAGGATGGTAAAAGTATAGGATTTCCAATGTAAAGCAGCTGTACGTGAAGATCTTTATCAACCTTGATGGTCTGACTAATTCAAGGAAAACTAGTGACAAACACAAAATCTAACTTGTAAAATACCACAGAGTTTTGATTCATTGTAAACTGGAGATATATCACAAAAACCATTAACAGTATCACTGCCTTTAAAATCCTTTAACTGGTCTTCTTGGAAGATTCTCAGGTAATGCAGATGATGAAAAAAAAGTTGATGATCGTTTCACAGATTCGTTTGAATGGATTGTTGGAAGAGGATTTCATTTCCGGTCAATTTTAGTTTTTTTTACCTCTTAATATATTTTTCTTCAAAATAATTTATACATACCACATGTTTTGCTCGATGGATCATGCTCGAATGGATCCCATACTCAAGCACAAGATCCATAGTGTCGCCAGCCCCTCCCTTAAAAGAGAGTTCGTATGCTAGATAAGCTGCTCATATATCCAAGTTGTGGCGTTCGCTTGTCCCTGCTGCGGTGACTTGACTGTTTCTTACTAGAACCTCTACCTGAGAAACCTTTCAGGCGCCTCTGTATTTCATAGGGGGTTGGCTTTATATCTTCCGGAATATCATCCCAGGGGAATGCCCCAGTTTCCATTTCAAAAGTATTGTCGATCGCAAAAGCTACAGATATTAACCTCAATAAGGAACCATCGCTCCCCACGAGAGCGTGGCCACACAATCAGAGCCGGATATTGGAGGGAATTGAATTTCCCTAACTGCAAATATGATCAGGATTTCTCGTGCCTTTTGACCTGCACTCTTCTGAGCTGCAGTAGTCTGTCTTTCTTCCTTTCTGTATGAGGACAGAACCTCGGACAAGGCATGTTTGCAAGGCCCTTCTTTTCTCCCAAATCTGCTGATCGATACCATGAGGATTTTTACCCTTAATGCGGTGGTGAGAGGTACCTTTTTCCTCAATCACTGAGGCTAGGGTTCTTTAGCTGACTTTCCCACAACTGTGAATAACTTGTAGTGTTCGTTGGTGTCCAATTTTCGCTCTCAAAAGATACGCAATACAACTTGTTCTTTGTGTCTGGTCCTCTTGCTACAGGCCAAATGTCGAACCGACGACAATTTCCTCCCTCCTCGATCCCTTTACGAACGATTGTGCTCCCTTTCTTCACATATTTTTCATCTGGGTAGATTACTGAGGCATTGACGACAACTAGAGCGTAAGCCCGGGTATAGCTTTACTCGTAATGGGGCACCCTCAAACTAGGCCAATTCTTCTTTCGTCAGTTGCAGGTGAGGTTTTTCCTCCTGTCACGGCTTAAACTCAGGAAGCTGGAAGACTTTAACAGCCTTCTTCTCCTCCGGAATAGGCTCACCAAGGATGATTTTAACGACAGCTGTGAGAGCCTTAAAGACAACAAGTAGTTGCTCGATGTATTCATCCATCATTTGCTCCTCATCCATGGTGGGTATATATACCCCGCTATACCCTTGTCGGAGAAGTTTCTAAATGGACTTATGGACTAGCTCACACAACACGCTGAAAAGTTTTATCTCAGGTATATAAGCTACAAGCTCCACAAAAAAAAATTTTGATTAGGCTATTTTTCAGTTTGTTTGAAAAAAATATTGTTTTGCTATTTTGGACTGTTTTCATGCGTTTGATTCTCCTTTCCTGTTATAGGGTTTTCTTACTTTTATTATTTAACATGTATTTCAGATATATTTAGATTTTTAGTTCATTATTTTTAGGTACATATTTTGTAATTATTTAAGATTGATTTTTTAGCCTATTTCTGTTAAATAGTGTGCTAATTAAACCGATTTATGTTTTTGCAGCTTCTCCCACTCATCAGTTCATAATCAGTTTCTTCCAAAACATTTGGTACGCTAACAGAAGATTAATTTTTTTTTTTCACAGATTTTTAGTATTAACATTATCTGCTCATATGGAATCTAATTTTGGTTCTGTGCAGTACAATATATGGCTTTCTTTAGGCAAAAGGGACTAAATTAATGTATTTAATATATTACCAAATATTGAAAATTTAAAGTGGATTGCGATTAACATAAAACCACTGAAAACGGAATCACTGAAAGTAAGATTGAGATCTTTGAAAATCATTAAAAACATAGAAATCAAAAAATATAAAAAATCGCCCTCCTCAATCCAATTTTTGCCTAAAGTAAGGTAATAAATTTATTTTTGAAACTCTTCAAATTCTTCAAATTGGTAATGATTTCAAAGACTTTTTTTGGCAACATTTCTGCTAACCTCTTGATTCTTTTATTATGAACATAAAACATTTATAACAATAAAACAAATTTTTTTAAAGTAATTTGCCTATTAAAGGGTAATCGAGGATGTAGTGAGAAGCATGATGAGCAATTTAAAATTAAATTAATCACGAGTTTTAAAAACGGTTATGGCTCTCTTTACTTACCCTAATTATAAATCTTTTAACTAGGGCTAATACGTTTATTGGTGACTGCAAAATCGCTACAACCACTCCATTATTTAAAAAAGTGATTAAAAATAAAGTAAAAATTGCATACCGATATCTTTTTTGATATTGTAGCTAAAATCTAACGGAAAAAATTATTGATATTCAAACCAGAGAATTCCTTATTGAAGAAGATGACAGTTATAAATTTCAATCAGGAATTCTAAAAAAACTGATATTTCTTCTTGAAAGTATTTCATATCGGTCTTGAAAAGTGATGTCACTAATTCATCTCCAAAAAGGCTGTGGCACAAAAATTTTCACCATTCTGCTTGAGAAAATTTTGTTTGTGCGTTTTTCAGCTTTTTTGTAGCTCAAACCTTATCTCTCGAATAAAAAATTTAAGGTAAAAATAGATTAAGAACTTTTTAATGAAAGTTAATAGATCCTTCAGGGATCAATTCTGCGCCCTCTTTTATTTGAGAAATATTGACTCATTAAAAATTAAAGGTCAAAGATCCACCGCAAGAAGAAATGTTTTTCATCAAAAGGTTTTTTTTATATGGAACAATCTCACAAATGAAAAAACTACAAAACATTCAAGCATTAAATCAAGGAAAAATTTTTTAGCTCAGTGGACATAATACTAAGACCTAATATTTATAGGCTATAATATACCTTTTGTACCTAAAGGACCCTCCTTTATATATTTTTATCATAAACTTTGAAGAAGATTCTTCTTTATATTTTTTTTTATTTTTTGGCGGATGCAAAAATTTTATTTCTGACTGATTTTTGCCTAATCCGTTGAAGTTTTTTTCTACCAAAATTTCTCCCTAATAGTTTTTATTCAATTTCAGAGAAATCTTCCTGTTTTCCTGTTTCTTTTCTTGATATTGTAGCATTAGGACACCACAAATGAAGTATGTTTTTGACAAACAGTTTTTGTGCTTATAATTATCTTTTATCTTTTATTGATAACATAAAGGTATATTTATTATTTTTTTGTTGTTTTTATCATTTTTTTTATAACAAAATAAAAACTCATTAATGAAAATAATTTTCTTTTACTTGTATAAACAGGAGAAAATTTTCTAATGGTTGTAATGAAAATAATACTGATTATTTATAAGATGATCAGGAATACAGCGTTGATACAAGCGAGAAAGGTAAGGATGAAAATGGTGCAATTCAGTTATCAACTCCTACTGAGAAAAGAACGCACAAGTTATCACCAATTGTAAATGATAATCAAGTTTCTAAATTAATAGACAATAAAATTATAATTATAATTATAATTATAATCGATATCCATTATATACACAGGATCATCCATCATACACGCAAAAATCTTTTACACAGCTTCGCATTCCGAACACCCAATTAAATGGTCAAAATATCCAAGGAAATGATAACAAGTCAGTTTCCATGTTAGCCAATGTTCAGGCTGATAATCTTCAAGGAATTTATCCAACAAAGAAAAATTAATTAGATAGAACAATGTCCAGAAAAGGATTTTTAAAAAACATTAAACATTTTACAGTAAGCATTCTTTATGATATACACCTTTATTTATATTGCTTAGGGGAGTAAATGTTTGCAGGAATTAGTTTTATTGGTTTGACTCTGTGGTTTGACAAGCTAAACTACATTCATCATTCAGTTAAGGCCGTTTTGCGGAAGAAATTTTGCTGCTTTCGCCAAATCCGCAAAAATTTTTTTCTGCAATGACTTTCTTCTTATAAAGTACATTTATGACTTAACATTTGTAAACTATTTCGGATTGTGTGCTCATACAGTAGTAAAACTTCAAACAAGGTAAAAACATGATAAGTTAAGTTTTTCAAAATTTTTTTTATTAAAAATAGCAATTTAAACAGAAGCCTAGATTTAAATATTTATATATGTTATAGTATACATCTATAGTAATAATTTTATAAAATATTCGTATTTTGTCTTGTATATATACTATTTGATTTAAAGAGTTACATTGGATTTATATTTATAAAAAGTTTTATCTTACAAATTGCATTGATCCTCGTGCTATAAACTATAAACTTTATTAAATTATCAAGTCTAGTATATTTATTGAAAACAAATTATTTTAAGATTTAGCTGTTTGAAAGAAATATAAACATAATCAAACTAACGGTTTTAAACTTGGGATTCTATTCTTAAGTTTTCTTTGATATATTCTGTTAATGCTTGACGAACAGTTTCTTCTTCATGAACATTTCCTGAATTCACAGTGTCTGGGATATTGTGCGTCTCCTTTTCTTCTTGCAAATGTCGGTTGATATTTGCCGCAACATCTGCTTTATCTATGTATGCTATTTGAATTTTGTCAAAAATTATGAGGTGAAAGGCAGGTATAAATAACTGTTGCTACAACTTCAAGCTTAAGTTCAACGACTCTCTTCAAAAAAGCCCCAACCTTCCGAAGGTACATTCAATTTTATTTCTAGCATAACGCAACATAATGTTAAAAAAAACTTCTTCGTCAGTTTTGCAAGGTTGTAACTCTTTCATATAATTCAGTGTTAATGTGTTAATGTAGGATCTTCCAAAATGTCATTTGATATTTTTTCGTAGCTTGGCAGATAAAGGCCATGTATAAAGTAGAACTTGGTTTTCGATTTAAACGACTAAAAGTAGCTTTTCTTGAGACTTAAATACAAACATATAAATTCATCTCATTTTGTTTAAAGTATTTTTTTCTGTAACAAGACCATATAACTGTAACGATAAGTTCACTAACTGTCCGTACAGTAAAAATAGTAATGTCGTTAACTTACGCCCTAACTCCTTAGACACCATATGAAAAAGACCGCACTGACAGAGTTTGTTTGTTTTGTTTTTCTCGCAATTTTATTGGTTTATTATAGTTTCACTTTCATTTTTAATTTCAACCCTACTTCTCCGAGTAGAAATCTCAGCACGGAATTCAAAATGATTTGCTATGACAAAGGTGTAAAATTATTTTTATCTTGTATATTTGAAAATATCAAATTTAGTGTCAAACTTTAATCCCGAAAAAATAAGTAGATTTTCTCTAATATTTAATCCACCATAGGTTCAAATTCATACAAGTTCAGTTTCTGCTAAAATCTTGTTTATTCTTTCCCCGCGGATAAAAATTTTCATTATTCATTCAAATATTCTTAGATCTCCAGCCAAGGGATAAGATAACAAAACCAAGACCCCTTGTAATTAACTTTTAAAGAATTTTCAGATGTTTTAGCCCACAACATATTAAAACTCATGTCAATTTATCTCATCAAAAGAATTTGCAAACAATTAAAGGCAATCTAAACATTTCATCTGTAATATAAAGAAAGAAGAATGTAAAAGGTGTGCACGAATTTGTCAGAAATAAAAGTTCTTTGAAAAAAAGTTGTATATTAGGATCTACAAAACTAAAAATTTACACATTATTATGTTTGGACTTATTAACTTTTATTACATTACATTCAGAAGTAGTGAAATCGAATCTATAATTTGGCCCTAAAGAAAATATAGACAAAATATTATAACAAATCATGACTTTTAAAGAATAAAAGAAAGGTCTTTATAATAATATCTTATATTATTTACATAAATTCATATATTAATGTTATAATATTTACATAAATTCATACATTATATGCTACCGTTGCCCTTAAGGAGTGGTATGAAATTTAGCTAATCGGTCTTTGAACCAAATTTGTTTTTCAGCTAATTTTAATCTTCCTTCACTGCGCATCACATTTTCCAAGAATTAGTAAAATTTTGTAATTAAAGAAAAGAAAAAATTAACGACAGTTTTCGAAATTAGAACATTTACATGAGTATACGATTTTCTGTTTCTTGATTTTCAATTTTCTTTTCTTCCTTGGACAATCCAATTTAAAGTATTTTATTTCCGATTTTTCAGGAGAACACCTGGAACACGAATGGATTCTTCCCTTTTTGTGGGAAGGCATGGTAATTGACAGACATGTACCGTAACAAACCCTATTCATAATCATAAGTGGCTTGCAATCTTCGTGTAACAATGTTTGTTTGAATACCCTTGGGGTGCAACTTCCGAGGAAATCTCTACCAGTCAATCTTGAAGATTTTGTGAAAAGAAGCCAAATTATAATATGGAATAACAGCGACATCTGAAAGTTCTAAAATAAAAAAAAGAACATACATTTATATATATATATATATATACATATAATTTTTCACTAATGGAAAGCTTTAATTAATTATAAACGCAAATTTTCTAAAACTTTCAGTAAATAAATGTGATCAAAATCCAAAACAACATAATATTTGAAAGTAAGGGACAAACTATCAGACAAAGAAAGCAGTTATGACGGCAGGACTGAAGTAAAAAAAGCAGTTTCTGGAAAGAAGCTGAATATTTCAAACACTGAGGGTGTGTCTTCAACAAGTATTCTTGCTAAATATCGCAATAAGGGTGTGTCTTCAACAAGTATTCTTGCTAAATATCTCAAACAATGAGGGTGTGTCTTCAACAAATATTCTTGCTGAATATTTCAAACAATGAGGGTGTGTCTTCAACAAGTAATCTTGCTGAATATTTATAAGGGTGTGTTTTCAACAAGTATTTCTCCTGCACGCAAATTTTTCATAAAAATGAAAAATTACAAAATTACAAAATGGTCTTCATGTAATCATAAAACAAGAACTCATGATATCTAAATGAGAAAGTTTAAACTTTGTATAACGGTGTAAACTGATATAGAAATACAAGCATTGGAAAGTTTTCAAAGAGGAGTATGAGCAGTTTAAACACATGAATTATGTATTTGAAGTTTAAACTTCTAACGACTGTGCTTCTGGAAACAGGCGAGATAGTTTATGCTTTTAAGCGGAAATTTCGTGCACTTAACACCCACGTATTTTTTGCAGGTCTTACATTACACTAAATGCTTAGTTAACCTAATTACAGCTCAAGACTTTGTTCAACAAAGACCTGCAAACTTCATGTTTTTCAAAGACCTTTACTTTCCTCAACAATATCAACTGCAGAATTTTTGGCTAGTTGTATAGGAACCTACTAGAAACGTTTTTTTGATATTCTTGACCTGGAGTCAGCAAAACATGAATTTCATTTTTAAATAAAAATTATTTTTGTTTTTTTTCATATGCAGAATGGAGCGAAAGGTTCAAACCTTCTACCAACAAGTCCTTTTCTCGGTGTAAGAAAATTCTCCTAAATAATTTTTATGGCTCTAAAAATTTTATACCTCGCCATTTTTTATTATACTGCCCATCAGATAAAAATACTAGTTCAGAGAAAATTAGATTCAACTGAAGTGAAAAATGATAATCAGTTGAAGGGAATGACTAAAAGGAATCTATCGTTTTGAATGATAACCTTGGTACGAAGCAAAATTGTGTATGCGTATTGAATTTATGTAGAAGAATTGTCCTAAGTTTTTTAATTTACCAATTTTAGAATATGTTAACACTTTTACCAACTTGATGACCCCTAAAAAGAAAGGGAATTTTGATAGATTTCAATTTTTTGACAGGATTTATTTTTACTAATGTTGCAATTTTGAATTAATCAGCCATGTCCGCAGGAAGTTTTTTTTTTTTGTTGGTTTTTTTTTTTTTTTTTTTACGTCTTTTAAACCGATCCTTTACATTCAGCCAGCTTATCGTTTCGAACTCGATTGCTCATATTTTGTTTCTATTCCCTAGCTAAATGTAAACTCTGAAGAATTTATTTTCTACCGATTGAAGTTCGATTTTTAATATTTTATTCGTATTTACATATCATGTAAAGCAAGCTTAAGTTTCAGTATAATGACTTGTATTAAAAAAACAGAGCATATAATGGATAAAGGTAGTAAAGGAATCTTTGCTAGCTTTGGACTGTTTATCATAAAATAAATTACGGTTTCACTGGCAAATATCTCTTCTTAATTTATTAAGAGGGATAATTAATATTGCTATAATCAGCAAATCTACACAATTTAGAAAATCACCTACAAGAATCCCAGAACGTAAATCTATATGTTGCTATCATATTGAGATCATGATGGATGAGCTTATTACCAGTCAATCTGGTTTTACGAATTATAAATATTTACAGATATCAACAGCTACAATCATCTGCTTGTTATATGAGAATTTTATCAATTTCACATTTGACGAATGTTGTAAAATTGATTTGTTTTTATTTTAATTTATATTGATATTTCATTTAAATTGCGACAACCAGAAGTTAGAGTTAGTTTTCCAAGGAATAAAATTAAAGCACATCTTAAAAATTTTAGATAACCGTTACAGGAGTTTTAAGAACCGTTGCAGAAGTTTTAAGAACCGTTACAGAAGTTTTAAGAACTGTTACAGAAGTTTTAGAAACTGTTACAGAAGTTTTAAGAACCGTTACAGAAGTTTTAAGAGCTGTTACAGAAGTTTTAAGAGCCATTACAGAAGTTTTAAGAACTGTTACATTAGTTTTGGTATAACCTAAATTTTTGGAAAGATGAACATACATCCTGATTGTATAAGAAGATATTTACAGCAAGTTGGTACTTTAAAAAAAAAATATCTTACATCTGAATTAGACATGTAATTTGTTCCGTAAAGAAAGGAAGACCGTTTTGAGAAAATGCCTACTCAAAATAATAATGTAAATATTTGTATATTTACAACAAATAGTTTTTAAAACAACTTGTATAAACTTTTTTTGTAAAACTTTGAAACTAAGCTAAAAAAGTTAAAGAAACGTTTTGATCTTATTACTGTAAGTTTTTCGGTATCAAACTAAAAACGTTACAACTGGTATAGTTATATAAAATTTTTATACTTTTATAAATTGTCAAATATGGCCTTTTATCAGCTGAAGGTTGTTGCTGACAATACTCGCATTAAAAATTACAACCCACAACAGTTATATTCGTAATGAAAACTTAAGTCTAGTTATATTGTTTAATAATAGATAAAATTACCAGAAGCCTAAGTCTTTTCAGCATGCTTAAGTTCCTGATAACTTTATTGCATTTATCTTGTATACTGCATGCGGTGTTTATTTCTGACTATATCAACGTGTAAAAGTTAAGACGTTAAAACAACATATCGACTACAAGCATTAGGAGGCTAGTTCAATTCACCTACGAATTTACGAAAATTCAAGGAAAATATAGGTACAGGTAAGTTTAGTAAACACATTACAATACCTTTCTTTTTTTTTTTTTCAAATTTAGCAGACACTAGACTTACATAGTTAGTCTCCAGATTTACAGAAATTTCGGGAAAACCTCTTTTCAGGAACAACTTCTGATTGGCTTTAAATCTTTTTAGCAAGGTATTAGAAACAATGTCAACGTTATTTTCTCTTACATAATTCTTCATTTAAAAAATTATAATTTCAAACTCTATCGAAGCAGTAGGGATACTATTTAGCCATTGTTTATATAGGTGTCATAGATACAAGCACACAAGCGACTATTAATAGTTTATAACATTTGAAGCCATAAAATTTTCATCGATAAAACTAAAATATATCAGATTTCTTTCAGATTTTTTTTCGCGCATAAATTTCAAGCAACCACCCATTTAATTATTAATCAAACATAGAAATTATTAGACGCCAAAGTAAAGAAACAAAATATAACAAACCTTTCAACAAAGCGGTTAGATATTAGCTTTAAATGCATCAAAAAGAGGCTTACAGATATTCCAATGTGTCTTCTCAACACTCAACATAACAAGGATAATGTTACAAAAATTTATCAACTGATAATTCTCATAAAAATAACAAGATTTGATTTGAATAAAAATGACTCTACCGAGCCGATTGACCAAAACTATCTGGTGTGTATTTATCCTTTATCGTCCAATCGTGACTGTAAATGTCAAAAAAAAATTTATCAAATTCGTAGGGATCGGATAAGTAAATTAAATATCGAGAGCCCTTCTTTTATGCAGAATTTAACGTGAATATATGTTTAAAGTGAATGAGAGATATTTGTATTCTTTGATAACAGGATTAGAGTATTTTGTAATCGCAATATTTGTATGTTTACATGTGTGGATCGGTTAACAAACACGGTATGTGTATATATATAGCTATATATATATTGAATCTCTTCCAACATAAAATGCCAACACTTAGAGCAATGCACAAAACTTAATAAGAAAATTATCTTGACTTTTCAGCCGAGATTTTGTTATTTATGGACTTAAAACATGGAGATAAAACATTGAAAACGGTTATTCGAGGATGAAACAAAGAAGACAGATGTCGGGGAGAGAGGAGGGCGCAATGAATTAAATTGCCACACTTTTGAAAAAATTAAAATGTTACAACGTTAAGAAAAAATATCAGTTATTTTTTATTTTTACTTGTAAGAGAATAAAATGCACTAATAAAAAAGAAAAAAAGTAAAAAACTATTTAATAATGAAAAAAATTTCCTTTTAGATTTCATGGTACAACGACCCCCTCGATGCATCATCAATTATCACTTAGAAATAGATGATGGAGATATCTAACAAACAAATCAACAATAAAAGAAAAAAAACAGTTCAATAAAATCCCAAAGAAAATTAAATTCACTGTTAGCCATCAAGTTTGTTTATTTATCTCTATCAAATTAGAGAAGAGATGCCTAATTTTTTTACAAGAGACATCCTTGTTGTTTAAAGGAGATTCCTAATCAGTGTAAAGGCACAGTTATTTGTTTTATTGCTTTAAATCATGGACTGCTGTGTAACTTAGAAAGTTATGTTGGAAGTTTTTGTAGATAAAGATTTGCTAGTAAATTATTTCTAATTTCTTCAGCAACTTGTAGGGCGCCTAACATTTTCCTTGAGAAAATAAATTTACTTTTTTTTTAAATAAGACAAAATATCATAGAATTCAAGGTACATTGTAAATCTGGCTAAAAGAGCAACATAAAATATCTTTGTGTGTCTTTTCTATTGAAATCAAATAAATATTCTCCGGTGATATAGGCATTGATGCTGAAATTTTGTATCAAAGTATGTTGACCTTGGTACTAAGAATAATTTCGTATTGGATTCAATAATTATTTAGATAGTTTTTTTTGGTGATGTCTACGTACTTAATCAAACTGGAAAATTTACCAATTTATTAGGTTTCGTGAAAATATTGCTCCAGTAGCTATTTATATAAGAATTAATAAACATAATAAAGATTTCATAGATTTTTGAAGCTCCGATTTTTTGTATATCTCATGCGTTATTAAGTAAAAGCTGACAAAAAGATGATTATGCGGGCATAAAACCAGATTAATTTGCAGTAAAAAGCTCAATAAATCAAAGGAACTTAAAGAAATTCTTATAAATAAATTTTCAAGTATTTTCTCAAAATTTGATAAAGGTGCTTATAATTTTTGACGATTTTATTGCTTTTCTCTGTAGGTATGAAACTGTTGCCTCTTTTCCATAAATTTGGTATACTCCAGAGCTCATCGTGGTTCGAAGGCTAAATATTAACGGGGTAATTATAGTACTGTCAAATGTTTGCACTGTTCGTGTTATACAATATCATACTTTTTATCAGAGTTTAAGCCATATATTATCTTTAGAATTACGTCATAAGGAGGGTTAATGTTTGAAATATGATGCCCTATTTTAATTTCCTTTTGCATTATGATGTTACTGCTTTCACAAACTGTACGCTGTTCAAAAAAAAACAGTTGCTAAATCAATATATTAAAGAATCAATATATAAAGATTTGCGAAAGCATGGCAAGCTTGTTGGCAAGCCAAAGTTAAAAATGGTATATGGTCATTGATGATAGAAGAAAACTTCAGCAGAATTCAACAAAAAACAAATTTTCTTACGCTAACAGTAATTAATATGCAATAAATAGCTGCAGTTAAATAAAAATAAATTCTCTGTCAGCAATACTAAAATTAATTTTGATTTGGTTTTGATCTATTCGTAGAATTGTTTAACCAAAAAAAAAAAAAAAAATTGATTTTATAGTATATCATATAAATATAGTGAAATAAAATTTCGTTTTTAATTAAAAATATATTTCAATTTAAAATGAATTTCAATTTAACTTACCGTTCATAAAACAGTTATGTTTAAGGACACGGAATTAAATATTAAATAGATGTTTAAGAATATTCGAATAGAATCTTTATGATTCTTTTGTTAACGTTTAATTAAAATTCACTGTAACAGTATTGAAATAAATTTTAATTTGGTTTTGATTTAGTAACTATTGTCTCGATGGGATTATTCTCTACTATTAAAATGGTAAGGCGAGACAAAATACGAAATTTATTTTTTGTTTGTTTTGCTGCTGCACTTTTTTCGCATGTTGTCGGTTGCCACAACTCCTTGTCAACTAAATGAAATTGGCTGGTTAAAAGCGCACGAGAAGTTGAAAAAAAATATGGAAGAGTTATAGCGAGCTTATTATCATTGGCGACTCAATTGCTAAAGGTGTGAGTCGTTACCACAAAATTCGTGATGCCATTTGAGAATTTCTTAATGCTGGTATTGGAGGAGACAATGTGGAGAATGTTTTTCAGCGCGTGAAGAACATTCGATTCAGTAACAACATTCGATCGATTGTTATTCACTGTGGCACAAATAATTTGAGCGATCATTCACCTTGGAAAATTTGTAATGATTTGTTGTAGATTTGCATGTATGTTCGTAGAAACTACCCTTCCATCATTTGATTGTTTCTGCTATTCTTCCTCGTGTTGGTATTTGTTTCGCTGCTGGAGTAGCTCAAAGAGAATGTACATATCCGTGATATGTGTTCTTAAATCAACATCACATTCGTCAATCACTCAAATTGGCTTGATAAGGCTGGCAACATTCAGGAAGAATTGTTTTGGATCGATGGTCTACATCTCAATGAACAGGGTAGCCTTAAATTGGTAATGGATATTAAACTTGCGCTTTATCTCAAAAGGATTGCAGGTAGGAATTCTTCTTTAAGTCATGCTAACCATCGTGGTGTGTTGAGGAGGAGAAAGCGGGTTGTTGTCATAGACACAATATCCTATTGTGGTTTTGAACCTCCCGCTGGATGCTCTTCCATACCTGTTGATGAGATTCATGTTTCTCATATGGCAAAGCCCACTTTTTCCAAGTCATGTTATTCTCGTACGAAGAAGTTTAGCCGGGTACGTAATGTTGTGAACTATCCCGAGCGGAAAGCAAGCACTTTTCGTGATCGGGACGACCTATTTGTACCTGTGAGTGGCTGTTAGGAGGGTATGGGCAACGCCATGTGGAAGACTATCCCTGTGGCTACAATTAGTTCTTTGTCAGTTTCCTCCACTCTAAGTTTGGCCATTGTTATCCCTAATTATTTCTATAAATTTTTTGTTTATTATAACTTTATTATAATTTAACTACTGAAGAGAAACACTATTTGGAAACATAGAACCTTGTTTTATTAATTCCAATCTTGATTATTTCTTTAAAATGGTTGTTTAAACTTAAGTTAAAATTTTGGAATCTTTTTTTTGATAGTGTTATCCATAGTTTATTATTGTAAGCAGCTGATTTTACCATCTCCTTTCTATTGTGTATTTAGGAACATTGATACTATACCTGTTTACTCTCCTCTTTTTTGAAGTGCACTGATCGGATGTATCTGTTACAAACACATCTAAATACCTTTATTTACAAAACTAGAAAAAATAATAAATCAAGACATAAATATAATATTAAAAAATCATTTCATCGTTTTTCCACTATTTGTGATTTTGTTTTTTTGTGTCTTGGCCATTCTTGTTTCTATCCTCGACGCACTTCTTAAATTTTTGCTTTAAATTTGTTAGTGTTTTTAAATTTGTTTTTTTAGGTATATTTTATTTTTTACCCTAGCATTTATGTTTTTTAACAAAGGGAATTTCATTTTTAGTTTAGGTCTATGAAATAGTCAATATTGTCTGTTAAGTAATCATATTGACGCCTCTGCAACTTCTCTCACTCACATAATTTATTTACATTTCTACAAAAAATCCTTCAAAACAATTGGTACATTAAATTACATTTTTAAACTTTTGTTAAACCTCTTATGTTAACATTATCTGGTGACCTTTAGTCTACTCCTGGACCTGTGCAATATAATATAGAAAACCTTATTCAAGAACATCAGCAATTTTGGCTTTCTTTTAGGCAAAAAGGATTACACTTCATTCATTTTAATGTAAACAGCATACTGGTAGTATAAGTTAATATTTAAGAAGGATTTCAATTATTTCAAAACCATCAATTATTGGATTTATTGAAAGTAAGCTTGATAGCTCCATAGAAGACAGGGGAAATTTACCTTAGTGGATACCAAATTTTAAGGAAAGACACAAGTAGATCTGGTGGTGGTGTTATTTGTTACATCAAGGAGGATCTTAATTTTAATGATATTACCCACAAATGGCATTAAAAAAATATTTGTTTATATTCTTTTCCCTCGTACCAAACCTTTTACAGCGGGTATAGTTTACAGGACACCGTATATAAAAATTTTTTTGAGCCTGTAACTCACACTTTGCACCTATGAGGATGGAAAAGATATTTTAGGAGACATAAATGTTAATCTTTTGGATAATAATTAAATTCTTGACAACAGAGCTCCACTCAAAATGCATTTTTAACTAAGTATAGTAAATTTTGTTTTACACTTGTTGTTGAGAATAACGGGAAAAAACTTTGAGAAACAAGACAAACAGAAAACTTTTTTGAGAGACAAGGCAAATAACTGATAACACTTCCGTAGGAAAGTTGAAGAGTGATATTAATTTCTTAGCAGTTGAAAGACTTTGATTAGTTTAACCAAAGGTTGTTATCTATTGAATAAGATGTGAACAACTTCATAAAAATTAAGAATGAGCTTGAAAACTTAAAAATAGTCAGTGATTTAATAAAAATAGTCAGATAAAAATAGTCAGTGAATAGTCAGAAATTTCATTGAAACTTATATTTATATCCTCTCCGATATAACAAACAACTCAGCCCAAGGTCAAAAATAGGAAAAAAATGAAAACAAAACAATATAATTTATCAATTTTTTATTTATTCTTACCCAAGGCATTAAAATATGTTTTTACAGACACATTTGATCAGAGTGTTTCAAAAAAGTCATTGAATAAAAGTGTCTAGTATTAATATTGTTGAGGGGGTAGTAAGAATGTCACAACCGTAACATTTGCTTACATTAATAAACAAGAGAGAGTATTAACAAAATATTTCTGATTCTTAAACTGATCTTTTTTTATTGTCAAATAATCCAAAGTGTGAATACATGTTTATTTTGATAAGTTAAGGGTGGTGTTCTTTGAAGTAAAGTAGAACGATGTCGTTTTTGTGTATTTATTAATATCTAGGTTGAGTTGGATACTTAAAAAGTTTCTCATCCTGTTGGTTGTTATCAAATTTACAGATTGCAGATTGATATAAGTTAATACCAAAATAAATATATTATATATAACAAACTTCGCTTAGAAATAAAGTACAATTAATATAAATTTTAATAAAAATAAATATACAAGAAATAAATTTTAACAAATAAATAATTTAGTAGATAAACAAATTGCAATTCAAAAAAATCTAAAAAAATTTAAAGTTTTGTGTATAAAAAATAATGTTATAAAAGTTTAAAAAGACAAAAACTAAACATACTTGCCAATGAACATAGCATAAGCCTAACTGCTTCAATACCACTTCAATGAATGAAGGCCCATTAAAATTAAAAAAAAAAACATCCAGAATAAAGAAATAAATTATGGTTGACAAGAAGTCGACCTGTATCAACTGTAAAAGAAAATTCCGAGTCAGTAAGTTTCCATGTATTTTTTCCTCTCTCTCAAAAGCCTCTGCAAGTCTGGAAATTTTCATTCGGGACCTGACAATTGCTTTCCTTTTATGACAGCTAACATCATGTTGCAACCTGTCAGATTTTCTTGTGATTCGAATAGATCGGTGTCACAGGCGTTGTTAGATACCAAAGGCCACCAGCTAATGAGTTCTGAAATTAAATCCGAAAAAGGATTCTCTACATCTATATTCACTGAGTTGCTCGTTAGTTTATTTGGGGATCAATGGAAGTACGATGTGAAACATTCAAGTTTTTTTTATTTAGTCTCACCTGCAATGCTGGAAAGATGATCAGACTTGATCATTACATAAACTTGAAGCATAAAGCTGTGTTTGAAGAATGATCAGAACCGCATATATTGAAATAAAAAAAGAATGAGACAAAAAGGGTAACTCAGATAACATAACATGACTTTGAAGCTTATATCTATGGCCATTTACTACGAAGGTTACATCTAAAAAATTCTCGGATACACAAATTATACATTATAAACACATTATATTTTGACAAAAAATTTTGACAAACCCATCTGTTAAAGTTCCAATGGCAGACCTTAATAATTCGGTTTGAAATAAATATTAGATCTGTGTCTAATGCAATAACGACAAGAATTAGATATCTCATACAGGTATGAAAATACTTTGAGAGGGGTGGGGGTTTCATTTTCATGTTATACATTTTTTGCTATATTTTCAGTTTTGGGCATTCTGGTGGTT
>JAUZNK010020003.1:0-21044 GCA_035046665.1 Euphysa ruthae
GTATAATACTCCATATTCCCAAAATTATTAGAATATACCATGTTAATTTGAAAATGCTATGTAATGGCTTGTGCTATTTTATCATACACTATTTACCATACTATTACGATACATTGCTTACCATAATATTATCATACCTTACTTACCATACTAAATGACTTATTAGAAAATAATACTTTTGACATAATATTTATCTTTTATGGACAAAAATTTTGGATAAAGAAATGTTTTTTGTCGACAAACATGACTTGAACAAAATTTTTAGCTCAAATTTGCTTTCTTCCTACACATAATTTTTCCAGCTGTTTACCAACTTCTCTGAAAACTTTTTAAAATACTTACAATACAGTTGCACATTTTACAATATAACTATACTTCGATATCTACATATTAATTTTATATGAACATAGATAGGATCTATCTCTAGCAATGCTATCTTGTTTGTTTTTATTTGTGGATCCACTTATCGAGGATTCACCACTGTATTAAATACTAAATGTTTGTCTGTTCATTTATTTTTTTGCCCTTATTTGTTCTTAATATTCATTTTTTCTTTTGAATAATGAATTTAAAGATTAATGACGCAAAAATTTGAGTAAACGAGGTAAACGTGGAAAAAAGACCAAATAATAACAAGTTTTGATTTTGATATTTCTCCAGATATATTTGTTAGATATTTTTATTCTTGCATGAATTTTTTTTTTAATTGTTTTCTGCAAGGCTAAAAGTCACTACTGGTCAGAAAGTTTGGCCCAAAAATGCTTCTACGTGATGCTTTAAAATTATCCTTCAAAATTGTTACTACTCTTTCAAATTTTGTATGAAGTTGAGAGCTGGCTCAAATCCAGAGTTAATTTGCAGATAATGATTCTTTTTAAAATAGAAGGTCTGTTTTGAAAATTTTTTTGAATTTTGTGCTCTTCATTTGCTAATATGGATATCGTAGCATAGCGTTTGCTGTTTTTTTTTCTCTAAAGTTGTTGACTGTTACTGGGCTACTATGTTGGTGCAAGTTTGTGTTTTCATAAACCACAGAAGAAAACATTTCTTCTTTAGAAACAATCAGTCGTTTGAATTTTTTCTCTTTTCTCAGCAATTTCTTATTATAAATCAAACTCCTTATTTAAAAAATAATTCTCCTCTTTTTGTTTCCTTTTCAATAATAAAATATCTTATAAAACTTTAAATATACAGGGTTTGTTTTAAAAATTTAAATCACCAGAAAATGTTAAAACTGGGCATTTTGATTATTTTGTAAATAATTGGAGTTTTTTTCCACAGTAGTTAGTTATATTATTTCACTGCATTGTCAAAATAGCAGCACAGTCTTCTTGCACGTTTTTTTTTCTCATTGTTTTTCTAAAAAAACCAACTTGGATTTTGGTTTAAGAATCATTTGTAGAATGGCCCATAAAGAGAAATATTTTAATATATAAGTTCAAAATATATATCTTCATAAATGAGGCAAATGTTGCAATGTTAAAGCTTTTTTTTGAAAAAGATTCATGTAGGGATAATTTTTTTTGTAAATAAAAAAGAAACCAAATACAAACTTTTTTAGATATGTATGAAATTTAGGCTTTTTTTGTAAAGTTAAATATCATTGAACTCCATGAAACCAAGTGGATCTGTTAGCTTATTCACTTTTATCAAAGTTTTGTTTCGCTGTAGAAAGTATTAGTTCAGTCCTCATGCCATAAACATGTCAGGTTGGGCCTATTTGGTATTAGTTTTTATTTTTCTTGATTAATTATATTCTGATTTTGCTAAGTCTTAAACTTGTAAAATTTGTTCTAAAAGTTTTGAACTCTTGGCATGATGTTGTCCTATAAATTTGTCCCTTTATGTTTTTCCATCTCTTTGTCTGTTTACTAATTTTACAGTGGAACCAGCCATTAATTTTTTCTTTTATAATTTTGCATGAAATTATATTACCATAAAGAAAGTAAAAGAGAAAGTGAAAGGGAAAAAAGTTATATTTTTTTGAAAAATCTTTTGTTCGTTCTGAGTTCTAATGCTCATTTTGAAACAACATTCATAAAATTTCTTGAAATATGTTTATTACTTTTTTCCTGAATATTGCATAAAAAAAGTTGTTAAAAGACCAACGATTACATTTTTTACCCTACTACATGGTCAAATGTCAAAAACTATCTTTTCCTAGGCCTATCTTCAACAATTAAAATTTGGTCAAAAATTTTATACACAAATACTAAATTAAATGTCATTTTATATCAATTTTGGTAATTTTATCAATATCTGTTTTTTAATTACATTTTATTAGAGAAACCTTCAAAAATTATTTGGTCCCAGTCCTCTAAACTTTTATTTTTGTTTTGTTTTATCAAGAAATCATTCTCTGATTCTGTTGAAATTTTTGTGACATTAAAAAAAGTTATTTCTTTATGATTTTAAGACGGTTGTCATTTTTCAGATTTTGTCAGGCCCAGTACCAAGGCTCATAAACTAATCAAACTTTGTCAGAACATATTTTGTTTGTTGTTAGAAATTTCTACAAATTTTAGCAATTTTTATTGTTATACAAAAAAAACAACCTGTATAGATATATAATGGGAGATTTATAGATAATTTTAGTATGATTACCTACAGTGTCACAATTTATTATTTAGACATTGAACCGAGTGGAGTGAAATTTGCTAAAATTTTGTTTGGACTAAAGAAATAACTTCTCTGTTGAAAATTAAGACGTTGTTTTGCCTTTATCGAATGGATTCAAATATAATCCTTATTCAAAGGAAATATATTTTATATTCATTTTTCCAGTTTAATATTATAGCATCATTATATGTTTTGCCGTTTATACTTGGTCCCCTCCCTACTCATGCATTTTCATAGAAACCTATGAAATTGTAGATTTTTTTTTTTTTTATTTCAGGTCTTAGGTTATATATCTGATGTTAAACAAATATTATTGTTGTATTTGTAAATAAGAGTTTCTTCAGTCTATTAGTCGCTAAATGTTTTCTTTTTATTCAATTTTTTTACTAATTAAAAACAGCAACATAGACTGAAGCTAATATTTTTCACTAAATTTTTAGATACAAACTTTTCTCACCAAAGAGCCCCAAACATAAAAAAAAAAAGAAAAAAGGAGAAAGGATTTACAATAACATAATGAATAATTTTATTTCCTGAAAAGGTCTAGGTTTATGTTGCGCTATTCCAATTGACAGCTCAAACTAAATAATTTTTAAATGTTTTATTATTGACTAATTTGCTAAACTGTGAATTTTCTTTTGATAACAAAATAAAATTTTGTTACTTACCATATTTTTTGGTATTTAAATAAAAATAACCCAAATGTATCAGCATAATATTACAAAGACTAATGCTTTAGATTTTTATGTCTTTGACAATCACCCTCCATTGTACAATGTGGAAAACATAAATATTAATAATGAAAAAATTTGGTTATCATGACACTTTTAGATAATTTTTATAAATATTTTTGGCCAACCGTTTTAAGTTTGGGGGTTTGTTCGATACACTGGATGTTAAACCAATTTGATCTTAACTTAAATCTGTGCAAGGTTAAGTTACAGGTTATTTGAATTCATTCTCCATGAATATATAAATATTTTAGCGTATAGCTATTGTCATTATTTTTTTCATCATCATCATCATTAGTTGACCCTAGTCAAATTTTGACCTTCTAATTGGTTGAATTTTGGAAAAGAATTATTTTGAAATTATTTAATACATTTATGATGGGTTTTAGAGCTGGAACTTGTACAAAATGCTGTGTTTACTGACCCTAATGATCAGAGTGCATGGTTTTATCAGAGGTGGCTTCTTGGAAGAAGTAGGTTTTTTAAAATTTTTTTAACCTATTTTTTTGAATTTATTACTTAGCAGTTTTTTTCTGTTCATTCTCAACACCTGTTTATTATTTTAAATAAACCAAAGGTCTTGGTAAACAAAGATAAATTTGGTGACATTTTCAATTTTTCCATTGTTTAATTTAACTTTTTTGAAAGTTTTGTTACCTGATTCTTGAGTAAATGATTCAAAAATAGACCAAAAATGACAATTTTAGATATTTCTCCAATTATGCTTATTTATTTTTTTTCCTTTTTTTGTTTCAATAGAAATGTTAAAGATAGGAAAATAGGGTCAATATCAAATATTCTTGAATGTTTTTTGAAGCAAAAGCTGAAATATCCAATTGTTGCTGAAGTATTCTTATTATTTTTTCTTAATATTTTGTGTTGAGTTTAATGCGGGAAATGGCTGGAAGAAATCAGATTTTGCAACGATTCATGAATCCAAATTTTAGGTTAATGAGGAAAAAAAGATTTCAAATCAAAATTTTTAGATTTTTCTGCTTATCCAAATAGTTTTTAAATAAATGTTGTCGGTTACAGATTTTCTAAATGTTTTACGGTTTTCAGTTGTCTGTTAGTAAGGGAAAAAAAGAAAATTTTATTAGCTTTGGTTTAAACTTGCATGTCTTGTTAGTATATTATTTTCATTTCAGATTTTTTATTATACATTTATAATAAATACCTCTATCAATTCAAATTAGGTGTTTTGAAAAAGTCACGACTCTGTGCTTTGCTAAGTTAAATTAAATAAATGTATAAATATATATAAATCATAAATAGCGAAAATAATTTTTTTTCAAAAAATTGGTAATTTTTGGGAACTGAAGAGCTTCCAGATCTTTAACTATGACACACACGAGCTAACCATATGATGGTGTTGCGATAATATCAGTGGAGTGGTTTGACTCATTCGGTCGACCACCAGACAGTGACGACATACTAGGGCATTGCACATTATTTCAAAAATTGCTTGCTGACATTTGCCACCGGCTTGGCAAAGAAGGTTACAGTTATAGCACTGCTGACCTGCAGGCACTGTCTGCACGAACATGCGGGCACTATGCACTTTGGTTCTGCGAAAATGGTGCGAAAAAAAGATGGTGGGATGGGCTTCGGCCCTGACAGAGCAGAAAATGATCTGCGCATCCAAAGTTTTGTAATATTTTAGGCAGTTATGGACTATTTTTTGCATCCCTTACTTGAGCAGTGATAATAATGGCTTAGCAATTGGACAGAAAGTCAGCTCCATGTTCGCCATTTTTCATAGGACGAAGCATTTTTTGATGTCAGCTGAGGCTCTTCTGAACTTCTTAACCTCCTTTACCTTCGGTTTGCTTCGGTGTACTGTTGGAATAATAAGCTTACCATGTCCATGACTATGTTTTGCAACAGTGGATTGAGGGATGCTGGGGCCATTTTCAGCATATAATCTCCCTCGTGCTTGGCTGCTCTGGCTAGAGTTTCGAGGTGGTGTCTGTGTTTTCATAGCTTAGGTTTATGTTGATGTATATTATATATATATATATATCCTCATACTTGCGATTTGTTCAATATAACATACCTCTTGCTGAAGAGCTTTACACCAAAATCTTAGAGGTCGGCTGCAGAGCCCAGAGAGATAAAATCCCTGGGCCTCTTTCCCACACTACAATAAACTTCGCTCAAAATTCTCTGGAGCTCTGGCGCCAAGACTTGAAGATGGCATTGCGGTTTGCTTTGGTTCTCACCATTGGACCTGTGAATCTGTTTTTATACCACAGATCGACCCGAACTCACTCAATCTGTATGTTGGAGATTGTTCGGGCTACTCGAATACATAGTTTTGTTAATTGTAATCAGCAATGTTGAAACAAAACGTTTAAAGAGCTTGATATGTTTCTTAAAAAAGCTTACTATTGCCCTAGAAGATTTCAGGGCATTACTGCACTCCATTCGAAACTACCAAAAGGCACTGCCTCAAAGTAGAAGGTCAGGAGGAGGTTATCTGACCAAGAGGTCAGGAGATACATAAAGACATGGCCCCTTAAGGAGATTTTTGCCCATTTTACTGAGAATCCACCCAGCAAGCTCCACCAAGCTGATCTTCTCTTTCTCCTACATGACAAACCTGGTCGTAAGACATACAACTATGCTTTGACACTGGCCTCTTGTTACAAAACCGCCATACCATTGACCTCAAAGTCAGTGAGCAAAACTGTATTTATTGACATATACTAGAACGGACCGCTTGTATGGCAAAGGACGTTGATGGTCAATGACGGGCATTAATTCAAAGGAGTATTGAGTATACTTATGTATAAGCATGGGGTTCGAGTCAGTCAAGCACAACCAGGCCATCACAGATTGCAGGCTTTTGTCGAGTAATTTGATCATCTTCTGACTGAGAGACTATTCAGGGCACAGACACAGCATGAACTAGACTGTGACCGTGGCAACCGTGAATGGGTAACACTTCCCACTTTAGTGGAAGGTATGAACAACACATCAACACAAATTACTGGATGTCATTTGTCGTAAGACCGTTACAATTTGACCCATCAACCTCACACGCGAGACTGTGGGCATTGCTTATCCAAAAGCTGAGACTATAGTCGACCATGATCAACCGTCCCGGAGGTCCGATTGTTTTTCCCTGGAAACAATGCACAGTCCCCCAACCTGCATATTTTTACTCAAGTGGGAGTTTGAGTTCCATGTATGGCCACTGGCTGACCTTGCTTTTTGTAACAGTGGGCGATGCTGTCATCTGTGTCAAAGCGTATCTTTTGCTGGTGGTTAGGCCAGGCAAAGTTGGCTAGCCTCGACCTTCTCACCTAGGACTTTCTTGAAACACACCCAAATGTCATCTGGTGTTGTGCTTTGCAAAGCTTGAATAAATGCTATCCTTGGGAAATATTAACGGAAGAGATTGAGCTGAACACAGTCTGGCTGTTCGAATTAGTGGATATTTGACCCAGCCTATTCTTTCAGCATTTCATGCAGGCCTTCTCAACACAACATACTACTTGACAATTTTGGTGGGACAGGTAGTCAAGTATGGTCTTGAGAGTCTTGGTTGGAACTTTACAGCACTCATCAAACACTATAACCTCAGCAAGATTGTCGAGTCGATGACCTTTGGAAATAGGGTCCCACTGTTCTATCGGCTTTATGGGGTTGATTCAGAAGTAACGATTTGAGCTTGATGGTATTCCAAGTCAAGACAGGGGTTATCTTGGTGCGACCCGACCACGTCGTTTTCTGGAGTGAGCACAACCAATTTGCCCCCAGTAAAGGTTTTCACGATCCACTCCGTCTTACTGCTTTAACCTTGACCAGTCAAATATGTACGCCTCGAAGTAGCCACCATGAGATCAGACAGAAGCGGGGCAACCTCGTTTATTTGCAATTCAAGTTGCGCAGCAGGTTTGATTGTCCAAACTACAGCCTCAGTACGCCACTCCTATCCAGGTTGCTTGTGTCGCCATTTTCCATACTTTATTGGGTCGTTCTCAACAGGTAGGCCTTCGATCTCGATGGAAAGGGATTTTGTGTAGATGGCATCTGTACAAACCCGTAGCATATCTTCTCAGGGGAAACTTTGCAGCATCTTTCAGAGCGCAACATTGGTGTTTGCGAAGACAAATGGCTGTATATGAAACCACTGAGGCCTTGGTTTGTTGTCTATATTTGATGTAGTGAATGTCATTGGCTTTCTGGAAATTTAATAGCCAGTCTGTTTTTCCTAGAATATTACAGAGATAAGCAGCTTCATACGGATGGGTGTTTGGATCGAACACCCACGTGGAGAGCTAGACTACACCAGTTAGGCTAAGGGGCACACCCTCTACATTCGCTGAATGCTTCATGCTCGTCGGAAACCCATACTCATGCACAAGGACAATAGCATCACCAACCCTTCACATGGGGGATCTTCCCATACTAGATAGGCTGCTCGAAATCCAAATGGTGATGTTCGCCTGTTCATGCTGTGGCATTGTGGCTGTTCCATACTTTTTATTTGACCTGAGCCGCTATATTTCATAGGGGTCAGCCTTATATCGTTCTTATTGAGTCATTTTCCGAAATGATAGGCAGTAGCACCACCCATAGAGTGAGTGGCTTTGTGATAATCTTTGTATAGCTTTTCCGGAATATCACTCCGAGGGTCTGCTCCAGTTTCCTCTGTAAGTGCTTCAGTAATCGCTCTGAATGCAAATCGTGACCTCCATAGGGAACCATCACTTCCCACAAGAGCCTGACCATACAGCTAGAGTCTTGTGGTTGAGGGAATAGCCCTAAATGCAAATGATCAGTATCTCCCTTGTTCTCTGTTCAATGGTTTTTTGTGTATAATATAATTGTGAGCTTCTTGTCAAACCATTCTAGTATCTGCCGATGCTTGGGTTTCAACCTAATTGCTGTTTGGGCCATATTGTTCTGGAAGTGATTGACAACATAACAAACGAAAAAATTTGTGAACTCACTGTCGTTTTCCGGCTCTGACAGCCCTGGTTGGCCCTACTGTTGGGGAAGTGGCAGAAGCTTCATAACGAATATCGACCAGATATTCCCGGCCTTCCCCCAAATTTGCAGATCAATACCATGAAGAGCACTGGTGCTGACCTGATACCCACGAACAACAGTTTCTCTTTAATGCGGTGGTCAGAGACACCTTCCTTGTTCACCCGGGCTAGGGTTTCTTTAGCTGACTAACCTACAATAGTGAATAACTTGTAGTGTTTGTCTGGATCCGACAACTCTAACACTTCCAAGGCCATGTCTATGGTTATCCTAAGATCTTCTTTTTCAAACAAGACCCAATATACGTCGCCCTTGTCCATGATATCAGGCCGTTTTCCATCTCCTTCCAGATGATTGTGTTCCCTTGTTGATGTAGCTCCTGTTGGGGTAGACCACTGGTGCGTTGTTGAGAACTAGAGCGTAGTATATGTCTGGATCAAGTTGCAGGTGGGATTTTTCCTTATACGCAATTTAAACCCAGAAGGCCGGAGAGGCTGTTGAAGACTTTTCTTAATAGCCTCCGGGATGGGCCAATCAAGGATGTTTTCTATAAATGCAGTAGGCTGGAGAGGCTTCAATAACCTTTTCTTAACAGATTCTGGAATAGGCTTATCAAGGATGTTTTTAGCAACTTCTGTGAGGGCCACAATGTCGGCAAGTATTTGCTCGATGTCTTAATTCTTGAAGGTATATTCATTCATAATTTGTTTTTCGTTCATGTTGGGAATATATATCCAGATATACCCTAATCATACCAGTCTCTAAATGAATGTTGGTGCCAATTCACACAACACACAGGCAAAATCTCAACACACAGGCACACTTCCCAGTATCTATCAGTTTTTGAGCAACGCGATGAGAACCGCACGGCTTACAAAGTAGAATCGCAGACTTAGTCCCTACACCACATAGCCTACATGGAACTGGTGGCGTTCTACCTAGACGTAGCTGCTGGTGATGTGTGCCACAACATATGTTGGCACATTCTTTGTGGCATAGTTGTAAGGTATTCACTTTCAACCATGGGCATCTATTATCTGCCTTCATCTTTTAGTATAACCTAGCCTGACGCACCTCTAAATGAAAAGCAACAAGGTCTCGGAGCTGCAGACAGTGGGGGTGGTGGTGTAAATTCACGATTACCACTTATATATCTACGTGAAGCCTATCCTTCAGGTAGATTTACTTTGCCTAATTGTTTATGTTAATGAAGCTCTCCTTGCCTACATTAGTATCTGCCCAATTGTTTATGTACAGGAAACCCCCTTACCTACATTAGTATTTGCCCAATTATATATATATTGGTGAGGAAAGTGCCTAGAGGTCTTATGGCGCTCCCCACTCCAGGTTGTAAAACCCAAATATTCCCTCGGAGGCACCACGGGAGCCTTAATCTAAAACCACTTAATTTCCTCTTTTAGGCCTAAAAACAAAATTTAAAATCTGTTTATTAATTTTTGTGTAAATAAAAAAAAAGTTTTTTGCAAGAAAAAATTGATGAAAATAAAATTTTCTGATAATAAATTCAGAAATTCAGAAATTGAATCTAAAGAAACTAAAGGTCAAATCTAAATGTCAAAAGTATGTTTATCATGAGATCCTTTATTGAAAAAGTGCACTTATTTTCTAGAAAATCAAAAAAAGTTTTGACAGCTTCTTAACTTTATTTGTTTTAATTGATCAGTCAGGTAGTTTTTGGCCTAGAAACATTTGAATTGTGAGGAAGCACCAACTGTATTTTTAGAACTTTGAATAAGTTTAGTGTTTATTGAATAATGAATTTATTGATTATTGCAACTATCGTGGTGCTAGTTGTTAATTTGTTTTAATTGGTTTGGTTGCAGTGGCTGATATATTTTAGTTTAACATTAGTTTAATTTGATTTATAGAAAACCAAGAGGCGTTACTTTTATCACTTTGCATGTACTGCACTGATCAATCAACTTGTGATATTGTGGCGACGTTTTCACAGCCGGTCCCAGTAAGTATTATTTAAGCATTTTTTCTTTCGTAAATGGATAGTTTTTTTTTCTTATTTTCCTGCAAGGTGAGAGCAATTTCACTCTTTTTGTATTTGAGGAAAAATCAGTTCTTTTAGGAACTGTGGAATTTTTAATAACGCCAATGTGTTATTCCATTATTTCTCATGATCTGCTATTTGAATTTTCAAGTAATTTCAAATATGGATTTTAAACGGTTTAGTTTTTTTTTTTTAAAAATCATTAATTTTAGACTAAGAGCTCATGTCGTTATAAAGGATGCAATTTTCATTTTTAGTAAACCTGAAACTGGTCGTTTTTAAATAATGGGCAAATAGAACAATATCATATATTATATATTTTTAAACATAAATTGTCAAGAAGTTCTAGGTCAAAGGTAGAGTACTGGCTTAGCATGCAATAGTTACGGTGAACATCGATGACCCGGTCCACATAATTTATTTTTATTTTTTCTTTTAATTGTCTTAAGATAGCAAATTTTACCATACGTTGTCAAATACACCAGAACCAAACCTGTGGACCCTTCTATAATAAATTAGTTTGAAAAACTATTTGTTTTGGTGTTGGCCCCACATTAAAATAATCAAATAATCGAATCCTCAAAATTACTTTTTACTTTTAAGATTTCTTTTTAAATGCTATATGCTATATTAGTCAAATCTTGGCGGGGTAGACAGCTAGTTTATAAATAATTGCTGGGGTTTATTTTTAGTAGACCTTTTAAGAGGATAAATAGCCTTGATTGTTCATTTTGTGAAGTAATCATGAAACTTTGCACAATGATAGTTTATGTTAAGGTTTTTCTAAAAACATCAAGAGCCACATCCAAATCTGGCACTATAACATCGTACTGGCCAATGGTCACGTGGCCTAAGTGTGAAATTTTTTTTTTGAATAGTGTCACATTTGGTATTGTTGGAAAGCTTATGACTTAGGGAATAGATTTTACTGAAGAAGCTATTATCTGAAAATGAACAGATAAAGGGTTAAGTTTGTAACTAGTCATGTAACCACATCAAAACATAAGGAGAATTTAACTTTAGAACTGTAAACAGATTAACATACTTTATGTATTTACTTCAGTTTAAAGTAATTTTTCATTTAAAAGTTTTCTCTCCAAAGCAAACAAATTAACTAACAAATTAATTTTATTAAATTAATTATTAGTAATTAACAGTTACTAAACTTGTTATTTCACTTTTATTTTTGTACTATTCCCAATGGTTTAATACAAAGAAACGGTCAATGTGGTAATGTTAGTAATCAACAAATGCAAAGCTTTTCAGAATATGCTAAGTATGTTTTCAAACCTTACCTAGAAAGTCAGTGAAAAATTACCCAGCATGTAGACATTGTATAGGACATTTACCTACCTAAGAATTTGAAAAACAGTATACGCGAAAAAATTGGTAACATTGTGAGGAGAAAAGTAATTCTTGCAAAAAATTTGAGTTCATTTTGACTACAACAAAATGGAAATTTTCCCTTTTTTATGAAATGAAATATTGAAAGAGATGTCAACTTCTAACGTTGTTGTTACTATTTTGCTCACGATCTTTATGTTCACTCCCAAATATAGAGATTCAAGGATGAGAATATTCCTGATATTCCTGGATTTCTGGATATTTTTGTGATTGTTGATAACTTCCGAAATTTTTTAAAAAATAATTTTAAAATTTTAATTGTGGAATGTGGTGCTGATGATATTTTCATCCACTTCATTTGTATAATCATTAACAATATATAATCATCCTAATCAACACATTATCATTAATAGCAAGGTTAACTGAAGGCTAACAGATTGCATGCAAAATATGCAATTGACACGGAATGTTTGTCTCTGTCTCATTGTAATATAAAAGTCTTTTTTAAAAAGTTAACTTGAGTCAGCCAGTCTGAGATTATAACTTGTTTTACATAAATAGAACAGCGTGCTTTGAATTTGAATTTTTTTTGTTTCTTAAATAAAATTAAAGGAGTGGTGGTGGTGGTGGTGGTTTCATGTGTAATACTAATAAATAACAGTAATTTCATGGATGAAAGATTTCCGGATATTTCCGGATTTGTATGTTTGTTAAGTTAATATTCCGGATTGGAAAACAAAAAATGTTGTGAAAAAAAATTTTCATCATAGTAAATATTAGTTACAGCATCATATATAAATGAATAGGTTATGTTGTAAATACATCGAATATCAATTACTTTAAATAACATTGTTAATCTGCAGATTTCAATATTTAGCTGTCTTTTGTTGTTATCTTGGATACGCATTAAATATGTGTAATTATTAAGTTTCTGCCTTTATATGGTTAAATGCTATTATTTTATCAAACTTATCACCCCCTTTCTTTTTATTCTAGTGGTTATGTGAGGTGATCTTTTGCCACAAGTTTGCTTTTTATGTTTATGACGCAAATATAAATGGGGAGTGGCATATATAAGGATATAATTACATTTTTTTATTTTATACTAAAGAAGAAAACTATTTCGATTTTTTATCAATCTAAGTTATTCTTTAAATAGAATAAACGCACTTTTATCCTACCACTACAGTGCAGTAAACGACAAAATATGTATGATTATAAAAACTTATTTATAATCGACAAATAAGAATTTAAAGTATCAAAACTATTAAAATTAGGAAAAATAGTAAATCTTTCATGCGACATCAGTCAGATACATGTTACAATACTCAGCTAAAAATTTTTTTTCAGTGTTAGTAATAGGAGCTTGGTTGTTCCATAATATTGTTTCAAAAACTCTTTTATTTGCATCTTTCATCCAAGTTTTTTGTTGAGCTTATTTGTTACTTTTGGGTCCACAAACACTTTGTCATCTAACGAAATAAGCCATCTCTGCAAGGCGTGGTCACTTTCAGTCAAACCGATACACCTTTAATTGCAGTGTTCATCTGCTCATGGTTTTGATCTAAAGCAACCATTGAAATTCCGTCCATTGGCATAGCAGCTTTTCTGATGTTTTTGTCTCTATTAAAGGAAGCAACACGATGGAATATCATTGTTTTAGATGGTATTTCAGCAGGTGAAAAGATTCCCTCAGAATTATAGAAAAAACGAGTTGAACTAGATAAGTTACTTTTTACTGGTGGCGTGGTTTGTGTTCTTTTAACAGGTGTTTCATATGTTTCTTGTATTTCATCTGTGTCCATAGATACGTTCATGGTTTCTTCTTGGATTTTCTTTTCCTCTTTATCAACTTGTCCAAGCGCTCTGCTTAGTTTGAATGATGAGAACTCGAGTGCACAGCTTTTATGCCACAGCGCGTTGTTTTGTTTAAGATGATGCAATGTTTATTTCAGTTTTTAAGTGTTTTACACCAATTACTGCTTTTGTTGGAAGAGCGACATCACCATTAATAAAACTTTTTCAGATAATACGAAGTAATTAAACATTTATATTTTTTGTTTGCATATTTACTAAATCTATAGTCACCAGTTTGGCATAGAGCACATTTAGTTCAGTTTATAATTGCAACTAACTAACTCCATGACAAATATGATAAAACATGCCTTTCTATAAATTGATTTTGCTGTTGTTTTTTTTTTTTTTATTGTACTAACATTTTATTATTGTCAAGATAAGAATGTACATAGCAAATATTTACAAAATAGCAATATAAACAATGTTAGTAACAAAAGAAAAAGATCTTTACAGGAAGTCAAAGATGATGTATGTTAGGTAGAACATAACAACCATTTCGTATACCCCCTTTGTAAGTATAAAGAAATACTAAAATTAAAAAATAGGTTGTTAAAAGGATATTAATAAAAATGTTAAACTACATTGATGCAAAAATCAATAGATGTTGTTTTAAATTATATTTAAATGTAGAAAACCTATAATAGCGATGTTTCTCAGTTTTAATATTTGTGCATATTTATTTGTTTTGACACGTGACCTCGGACAAATACATCAAATTTGAATCATTTTAGTTATGTATTAGACGTCGTAAATCAAAGTGTCCAAATTAATTATGGATAATATAATGTAATATTTGTTTAAAATGTCTTTTATTTCAACTTAAATAAGTTACAATAAACTTATGGTTAATATTAAATGGTTTAGAATATATTTTCTTACAATACCTTTTATTTATTTATATTATATATTTATTTATATATTTGGATTTTATTCTAATTATCGACTTTTTATATATATTATAATGAAAGCAACACTGGGTGGAATAACAGTACTTCAAGGTTTTATAGTTATGAGCTTACTTATATTACATATCTTTTGTTTTTCAGCAAAAAATGTTTAATAACTGCAAAGTTCCTGCGTTGAAGAAATTCTTGAAAGAAAGAGGTGTTACGTTCACAAAATGCAAAAAACCTGAGTTGATATCTTTATGTGAGCTAGCAAATCGTAACTCTCTAGAAAAAGATCCAGATCGTAAAAATACCGCTATTAATGTCTAAATTGATGAAAAGTTTCAAAAACCAGAAGGAAAAATTAAACATCCTGATTTGTTATTCGGAAGTTCAGTCTTAAAAGGAATGCCTAATATTGACAAGTTTGATGTGTATAACTACTTGATCGCTTATAAAGATCATTTTACTCACAAGATGTTAAAATCATTCAAAAGTTTAGACGGCTATCAAATTTATAAGGCAGGTTTTGTTGAAGATATCAAACTGTGTAAGAATGTTTGTGTCGACGGCTATGTGGTGATAAAGTTCATGGTGAAACCTAAACAGAGGAAAGAAGACCCCATCAATAAATGTCCTTATTACAAAGGCTTGATTATCATAGATTCTAAGACACCAGCTATCGACACTGGATATTGTGCCTGTAAAGGATGTTTAGGTGGCTCATGTAGACGACATATTGTTGCAATCTTGTATGAAATATGGGAATACTGTAAAGGTACTAGTGAAGTTTCAGTAACATCTGGTCCATGTCAGTGGACTAAAAAAGCCAGATTAAATGAAGATATACCCGTTCCTGTAACAAAACTAAAAATTAAACTGCAAGGACACTTACTCGTAATGATATAAATGGAGGATATATATTTATATTTTATCTACAATATCACTGTGTCGAATATTCAATTAAGTAGGTTTGTATTGGCCCTATCCGATTTTCATATAAAAATTAGAATTTCTAACGTATAATTGTCTGACAGCGAATTGCCCGCTGGAGAATTGTCTTATGGTGAATTGTCTTATGGCGAATTGTACACCGGAGAATTGTCGGACGGCGAAATACCGCCAGAGAATTGCTGGCGTAGAATTGTTATAGAATCTCTAAAAATAAGACTATATTTAAGGTAAAAGTTATAAAAAATTTTAGTATATAAATTCAAAAAAAACTATAAACTTCGTCTTTTAATGAGGTACTCAAGGATATGTAGATTAAATTTGTTTTTATTATTTTCTTTGATATTTTTGTTGTAAAAAGTCTTTTTTATTTTTAATAGTTTTACCCTTAAGCTGAAGCAAGTGGTTTTGATAAGTTGCCCAAAACTGTGCAAACTAATAGTATTTGATCTAGGGAATTCTTTAGTTTGAGAGGTATAACCCCTTGCAAAATTTTGAAATTTTTCAATCTCTTCATCGCCCTTTCAACGTGTATGCGTACGCTCGCAATTTTTCTTGATTTCATAACGGCTTCCACTGATAGCTGCTTTCCTCCGGAGAACGCAGAGATATTTAAAGTAGTGGTCTTCTTCAATAACAAAGCCCATATATTGAATCCTCTATCCGCCATTACATTATCACCACTTGAAAATAAATTAATAAAACCGCTCTGTATAATGATTTCTCTATCGGAAATGGAACCAGTATATAATCTAGATATAAAAGTTACCTGCCCACTAGGAGCTATTCCCAACAAAAATTTAAAAGTATTGTGTGATTTATAGGTAGAAAAGACAACAACCACGTTGCGCACCTACTGATCGAGGTTTTTGCACAAATAGTTCAGAGCAATCAATTACTACAGTTGTTGTTGGAAACGAGTTTTTGAATGAGTTTGGCATATTATCTATAATTTTAGATCTTGCTGGCCATTCAAATAGCTGAAAAAGACATTTATAAAGATGATTCACCCATATCGTAAATATCTTGCTTACATACGATGGACTTATACCAGTAGTTGTTGCTAATTCGGTAACATCAAAGCCCCGTCTTATTCTTACTAAAGTAATCAAGAGCTTCAAATAAGGGCAATAGTCTAATTCTTGGCCTATGTTTTTCAGATCGAATTTCATATCGTTTCTTTCCAGCCTATAGATAATGGCTTTAGAGATTCAAACAACCATAGATAATAATTTACGTATACAGGGATAATGCAAAGAAATTAATGCATTCGATGAAAATCTGTACATTCAACATAACAACCAAACAACTTTATTAAAAGTAAATTTTTGATAAGATTAATAACAAGCAGCAATAAAGAAAATATTATTGTTAAGCTGTGATGAAGTAATATATAATTTTGCGAAAACAATATATAATATATGATTCTAACGCATAAGATGAATCAACTGATAAAATATTTTTACCTTAGAACAGATATATACATCTTTATTAATCTTATTTTCGTTTGAACTGTCATGAGGTCTCCCACAGGCTTTGATCCAGATTTTACATTATTCAAGTTCAGTGAATGGCTTTGGAAGCGGTATAAAATGTACATCTTTCTTTAGCTTTATATCGAGATATTACAAGTTCCATAATGGCGATTTTTTGGCATTTTAAAATTTATTAATATGCTTTATTTATTATGTTATATTATGAAAACCTCCTAAAACAAAAGTTTTTATATAATCGCCCTTCTCAAAACAGAATTATACGATAGTTTGTCCGAGGTCACGTGTCAAAACAAATAAATATGCACAAATATTAAAACTTAGAAACATTGCTACTAATATTTCAGCATAAGCGTTGGATTGATGGTACTTTTTTGTAATATTTCATGAGACAAATTAGTAGAATAAACAGTTTTTGATATCTTTAACTCTTCTCTTCTGATGCTTTCTTCCACCAATCATGCAATGTAATTTTTCGCACTTCAAAACAGATCCCAAGCAAATACAGTACAAATCCAAACAGAAAAAGTGTTGGTCGTCCAGTGAGTGAACAACGCAGTGAAGCCTTTGTTAAATAAAAGCGATCGTTAAAAAGTCCATTCTTGTGATTTTCTAGTCACAATAACTTTTGTAAAAGAAAATGCTTCAGGGTATCCTTTAATGGTTAATGCATTTAAGGAAGGTCAGCCACCGCACATTTTTTAAAACGGTTATTGCTCAAGCTGTAGCCTACAGTGTAGGGCTCGGAGAAAGTTCTTGATAAAATATATGTCTAAAATTTGTCTGGGCACCCGCTGATATAAAAATATGCGCGATTTTCGTGAATCCTAGCTTCTTAAAGTTTGGAGGGAGACCACAACATTTTTTTAGTATTAAGCAGAAACTAAAAATGCATTCCTTCAGGTTTCCTTGGTGGACCAAAACATGTTTTGCAATTCTTTCATAAGGTTATAACTAACTTTTTTCTATCTTAGTTTATTGATTGGTTTGAAAACAATGATGAAGAATAAAACCGCTATAAAAGACCTCATCAATATAATTGGAAGATGTTCTCCCTGAAAAGAGGAAGCATATAGCAATACTTAAATGAAAAGAAAACTGATAGATCACTACAAAAATGAAGTTGTATTTCTTGAAAATTTTGGACGTTCTACAACTGTGAGTTGAGATAGCTCAGTTGGTAGAGCGCTTGCCTGGTGATCGCAAGGTCCCGGGTTTGATACCCACCCTCGCCAACTAAGCGTATGAGTAGCGTAATATCAGGTAATCTAATCTACGCGGTAAAGTAACAGGGAGCTGAGAGTAGGTGTGGCGCTCCACATCAGCAATAGCATTACGACTGTGACTCTACAATGTCGGGTTGAAATAATGGTTGGTGAATTTTACAAACAGAACAGGCGGGAGACAGCAGAGGAAGCTGTTATTTTGCTATGATCACCCGGTCGAGTACCATAGGTTTTTTTTTGAGTTGTTAATAGTGTGCCAATTTTTATATGATGGTTGAGTGATTTCTGCCAAATTTAAAAGATATGAAATAAAGTGTTCCGTATTATAGAGCTTCACACACAGGGAAATTTAGAAATATTAATTTAAAAAAATCCTTATGACTTGATTTTCGATAAGGTGTTCAAAACGTTCAAAGAACGCCATAAAAAGATTGATTGGCCGATATTTTCGGTAGGAGGCCATTCTTACGTATTGGGATAAAATCAGCTCATGTAAGGTCTTTTCTATAAGCGTTATGTAGATTGTCAAAACCTATTTTTGCTTATTTTTTACTCCTAAATTTGGACTTTTTTTTTTTTTTTTTTTTTAAATATTCAAACACTTTATTTGTTTAAACGTCAACATTGATTGGTTTTTAAATAACTTTTTATCTCTTATGTATTTTTAAACCGGGTGAAGCGTCAAATTGAATCACCGAATCCAGACATATTATTCGTCAAGAAAGCTTACCAATCTTCAATGTAGAATTCATACGAGGTGTTATAGCTGTAAAAAACACTCGATTGTGATTATTTAAAGCCCTTGAAAAAAGTTCTTTTTAGAAAAAAATTTTGTATTTCTTTCTTCTTAACTGGAGCTGCTTGCGTGTTTTTTGTTTGCGTACGATTTAACTTTTATATTTTTGCATGGAGAAATTCATTTTTCGAGAGTATTAATTTATTTTTTTAAGTTTGGCAGGTATTTATTTTTTTGAGTGGTGGCTATCTAACGGAAAATGCAAATGACAGTATATTTGATGAACTAAAATTTTTTTCCTGGCTATATAAAAAACTTGTTCTTATAGTATTTGGACCAATGAAACCTTATTAATTCGAACGTTAAAGCTTTCTTAAAAAACAATGAACAAATAATTCTATGAAATAATCACCCTTATGTTATCTTACTTATTCACTTTATTCTGTGTAAACTAGTCTGTATCTCGCTATTACAGCTATACAACATTTATTTTAGATTTCACTTTGTTTTGTTTCGTTCGATTTTGTTTTGATTTATATATTAGTATCAACAGCATGTTTGCATTGCTACAAAAAGAGTGCTACAAAAATAGTGATTGATCAAGCTATTTAATAAAAATATAAAGATCCTATAAATATCGTAGTTCTTCAAGTAGTTAACGATGTAAGAAATCTAATTACTTGCAAATTTGGTATGAACCATTAATGCTTGAAAATTTGTTCATCCAATCTTATATAAAAAAAATAAGCTTTTACTTAAACTATATTTGCGTTATATTTGCACTCAATTTGTGTTGTCATTCATAAATATCTGTTAGCTACAACCTTTCCTTTTAACATGATTGTTTAAATAATTTACTTGGAACAGGTTTAAGTCAAAAAAATTAAGCAAGACTATGCTGAAATCAAGCAATATCATGATATTTTTTTCTTTTGTTAATATATAATAAAGACTTACATTTGCTGCATTCAACCACTAAATCAACCCTATGAATCTGCACCAGCTTTTTTTTAAATTTACGCCAGGTCAGTTGAGGATATCTCTCGCTGATCAAAGTCAGACTTTTCAGTATTTTATCATGGCAGTCGAGGTTTTTGCCAAGATAAATTTCTATAATTGCCTTCTCATCATTGTCACTAAGCAGAGGAAGATGTGGTAGGCTTTGCCGTCTGCCTTTTAAAAGGCTTGCGTTCAATTTTATTTTGTGAACAAAGTTTATTGCTGAAAGAGAAGTAGATAATAAACCTAGAAATGTTTTGACAGATGACAGAATTTATGCGAAACCAGGCATTGAATTTCTTGAATCGTTTTAAAGTAGACTTCTTTGCAGTGCGCAAACCACAGCGTTAACAAACACTTAGATTAATATGTTGTGTGTTATTTGGAACAATTTTCTTTAGAAATTTTCTTTAGAGATGAGACAGATTTTCTTGTTAATATTCACACCACAATATATAAAAGCAAAAACTTAAGTGTTTTTTGCTATGATGTGAAAAAATTAAAAATATCTTGTTGATATAACTAGACTTGGCAACGACGCTATTCAAAAAGAGGTTATCAGAAATATCAATGCAACCAATGTTTAAAGTCTAAAACACAATTGTATTTCGGGTCTGCAAATGCAACGAAATATGCAAAATCGAGCTGATTTTGTGGTAAAATCTGATGTAAAACCTGAAAGTCTTATTTTTGATAAAGTTTCTTGAGCATTGCTGGTCAAGAAACTTTATTAACTGTAATAAGCGTAAAATATTCAAAATTTTAACTTGTTTAACTTTTCTTTTACATATTCAGCAGTAATAGTCCAAAAGCATAAAAATGCTATGGATAAATATGAAGATGATAAACACAATTTGTGTGTTAAACTTTCTTGAGAGTTGGACATGTTCAGTGTGTTGTAATCGTATCATTTAATAAGTAAGTAAGTATTTATTCACTATCAATAAAAAATTTACAAAAATAAATGTTAAGAACTTCGTTAAAAAAAAAAATAAAAAAAAAAAAATTTTACCTCATACCACAATATTTCAAACAATAGGTATTGATAGCAGGGATAAGCACAAGAAAAGCCAAAGCCTTATTTTCATTGTGGTCCCTCGATGGGCAGGGGGTGATCAGTTCAAATATATAAAGTACTTATTTAATTTCTATCTAATTAAACCAGAATTGTATTTTTGTTTTA
>JAUZNK010020014.1:0-21043 GCA_035046665.1 Euphysa ruthae
TTGTCTTGTAATTTTCATAGCTAATGTATATTTGTTTGTGGCAGAATAAATACTTACTTACTTACTTACTTACTTACAGTTAAATAAGCTTCGTAGTTGCACAAAAAAACATAGGTAGATTTAAAAACTCACAACAAAACACTGTTATTTAATAAAACAAAAAAAAAAAAAATTAGATTGCAAATGCAGAAAAATAAATTTATTGTCAGAAAATGTAAAGCAAAAAAATTAATTTAAAAATGTATTGCCTCAATTACCAATAAACCAGACAGAATATATATGGCACTAACACAGGGGAGTTTAAAAACGAGATATGTTTGAGTTACTCTTTTTACCAGCATGAAAAAAAATTTTCCAGTTGCTTAAAAAAAAAATAATAATATCATAATATCAAAACTTTACCTTCATTATTTTGTTTAAGATTGTTTAAATCCTGTTCAATGCAAAAAGTTTAATTTGTAATCGGAACATTCTTTTAATTTCCAAGGGGACACAATCCCTCAATCAAAAACTTTAATAATGAAGAATTTCATTTAAAAATTTTAATATCATAAGTTAATATCAAAACTTCGATAGAATATTATTCAAAAATATTATTTAGTGGGTTGCCATGGAAACTGATTAAAATGGCCGAAAAACGGAAATTGGTATTATGGTGGCATCTCATGACCCGATAGTTCAATGTTAACGAAATTTTCAGGTGTTGTTCATCATTTATAAACAATGACAATGAACTACAATGAAGGCAAGACTAGTTTAAGGTGGCAATCAGTCAGAATTTTTTTACCGGTATTGAAACGTAACTTTTTTAAAGAAAATTAAATCTGATCTTTTTCATAACACTGGTTTAATTCATACTATAACTTATGCCTACAACTTATAGGCATAAGTTTGTGTTAGTTTATTCCTCTTCTAACACGCTAAAAATACAAAACTGAAACAAACCGCATTGAAAACTTAAAAACAATTGCATTTTACTTGAAAGTTTGAACTTGTTTTAATTGATTAATCTAAATTGATTATTTACCAATATTCAACTTAAGATTTCCAAACAATGCATTTTCACTTTTTTTTTTTTTTTAATATTCTGTGTACTCAGGAAGTGTATTTAAAAGCATGTGAAACATCATCGAGTTCACGTGAGCTTTCCTAAAAACTGCTTTATACTTCTTAAAAAACGCTGTTCGTTGTTTTGTATCGATTTACCAAACATGTGCTATCTATATAAAAAGATATCAGTGGTATACCAAATCTTATAAAAAGCGCGGAGTGGGAAATTTGATGGAAAAATTAGGCACTAAAACTACGTAACTAAGGGTGTTACTAAAGACCGAAATTTCAGGTGCATCTAAATAATCGCTTTTTTGGGGCAATATGAGTAAGTATTTCGGTAAAACTGATTATATATTTGGCGTCTACCGTGAATTTATTTTCTCAAACAGTTAATTACAGAAAAACACTTTTTTTATGATTCTCCCACAAAATAAGGGGCTGTGTCACCTTAAGGGGCCACCTGCAGAAATTGACATAATATTAGGCCATAAAATAGTAATTAGTGACAACCTTATAACAAATTATGAATTTAATCACTATTTTTTTTCAAAATGGTACTCGATTAACATGGTGACCATGAAAAACCTTTAAAATCATCAAAAAGCGATTTTACATAGGCCAAAACTTTGGAAAATCCATACACTTTCAAGATTCCAAATTTTTATATGTCTTCATCATTAGATATGAGCAGAGCAGATTTTTTAACCTTTATGACACGATAAAAGATCATGATCAAAAAGTTGACCGTTTTTCGGTCAGAAATTGAAAAATTAAAAAAAAGAAAATGGAATTCTAATTCGCTCAATTCACAGCATCTATGATGATAAACATCCGCTAAAAATCTCATAGAAAAACCTTTAACGGGTATTGAGAAATCTTGGCCGGCGCACCTCAAAATGCCATTCTAAGAAAAACGCGATTAAAGAAAAAAGTTTATAACATAAGAACTAATTTTCAGGAAGGAGATAGAAATTAGCAAAATCTATGCAGTAACTTTAAAATCCTCCTGCTACATGCCTATGTAACACCCTCTTTTTCAGATATTTGGTCTCAGTTTTTTTACGCGTAACATCTGTCGCCTCAACCTTTTATCTGGGTGCATTCTAATTTATGCATCGCGTAGTCATTTTGTATTTATTTCCTGGCAACCTCTAATCATATGAACACCTGGTTCCATTTTCAGCTTTTTGAAAGTATCCACCGAGGTTTTTTGCCATCATTGAAGTTTGCAACTGCATCATAAACGCCCAACTCTAATTGAGTGAGCGAAACAAACGGATGCTTTGGTAAGCGTTCCCATATCGTATCCTTGGACAATTCATTGGAAATTTGAGTTTTGCCCTGCAAACATTTTTAATGCTCATTGTCCTGATCTAACTCAGCAAAAACTGCCTTGATTTTCATAACTATATCAATTGGTAAGCCCGGTGTTGGTTTATATGTGACGGCATTATTAGCTCTATCAGCATTATATTTTCACCAGCTATTTTGTCCAGTGGGACAGTGCGGTAAATGGAAGTTATTTATTATTGATGAAGCACCGTGAAACAATGATGCTAAAACTCCAGCTTTCATCTCCTTCAAGTGACCAAAATTCTGCCTCATGGCAACACCAACAAAATTATGCATTCTGTCGATTGTTGCATCAGTAAGCCGGCATCTGCCACCGATTCCCTTTTTCAAGTTTCGCAGTCGAGTGCCAACTCTTTTTTAGTACTTTTCAACACATTTTAACTTCGGCACCTCCAAGTCTGGGCAAGCGTTTTTTATATTTGAGTAGCTGCTACTGTCCCCATCAGCCTAATATTTAACATAGCGAATATTTTGGCTTTTTATTGATCGCTGGAACACTCGTTTTGAGCCTTCTGACTCCATACCACCAGAAGGATATTGGTAATTAAAGGCGCAAACATGGGTATTCCTCCGCCGGGCATAAGCTGTTGGATTAGATTTTTGGAAGACCAGTTTAAGATGAAAGTCTTTGCCAAATTGTGACAGAACTTCCACATCTAAAATTTTGCCAATGATGATGGCTGAAAAACCGAAGCAAATCCACGTCGGTGTCAAATACCATCAGAAGATACGCAAACATCAAAAAATGAAGTCTTTTATGTAATTCATTCGCAGCATTCATTATAGATCGATCACCTATTTTTATAGTACGTAAAATGTTTTTCACAATTTTGTTGAATTTGCTTTCAGTCACCGGTTTTGGTAAAATCATAAGGGCTGTAACTTTTTTCATGTTAGTAAATCCATTTCTGAGAAATCGCATACAATAAATTATTGTTTTGTTGATATCAAATCCTTTGCCAGTGTTGGTGTTGTCATATTATGAGCTGCAGAATTGGTGAATATAGTGGCAATATTGATTTTTATTTTGGATGTAGAGCATTGAAGATATACCATGTTATATCGCGTAACGTTCACTCACAGACAGTGGGGACAGCTTACACGTCGGACAAAGAAGCGAACTGAAAACCTACAATAAAAGCGAAACATCAATTTTACGGTACCCGGTAAAAGACGCTTTCAACAGCCACATCATCCAAAATCTTTTACTTTACTTGAAAAAGCAGATACATTTTCAGGCTTGCCAGTAGACTCATTATTTTAGTGGACATTAGTGGACAGATTCAGTATTTACAGAGTGATTGTCATTATTTACAGATTGATTCGAATTATTAACGTGTAATCAAATTAAGAAGCATGAATCCTTTCTTGACTCTCCCAGAACGTGTACGCTGCTTTTTCGACAAATTTTTCTCAATTTGGCAAGAAAATGAATTACTAAACACTTTGAAAAAATTGTTTTCCAAGCTTCACAGATATGGACCGCATAGTACAAAACTGTTTTGTTACATGGCTTAAAACAACAAGAAGCAATACGAGATAATGCATCTCGGTTTGGGTCAATATCTGGTGTTTTCTGGGCCCTACAATCCGTTGTTAAGGGCATCCGAATTAGTGTACCACATTCAAACATGCTATTTAGGACATTTAGAAGTTAAAAAATGATTTTAAATGTGGTTTTTCGGAAAATAGATAGATTAAGTTACCTTATTTGAGAAAAAAAAAAATAAAAAAACTGAAGGATTTCAAAGAGAGGTGGCCCCTTAATCAAAAATAAATTTCATAGTAAAAAAAAGTTGAAAACATACATAGATTAAAACAAATAACAAACTTGCGTTACTATTTGTTGGAAAATTTGGCTGAAACATATGTTTCAGTTATCATTTGACTATTATTTAGTAATTCTGGGAGCACTATAGACAGACACTAAAAAATTAATAATGTAAATAAAGGTATCTTTATTCAATTTATGCGATAAATTAATTTCATACTTATTTACATTTTAAATATTTGATGAAATATTAGCACATTTGAAGCATCCCCTGATTACCCGTTGGGAGAAAAAAAAATTATAGAAAAAAGTTTTTAAATTAAAATATTTATATTTCGTATATTGAAATTAAAATATTTATATTTCGTATAAATATAATTATTGGAAACTTGGCTCAATTAAACTAACAAACTATATTTAAAAAAGTTAAGTTATCTAAATAATGTTTAAAGAATGTAAAGTTTGACAGCAATTGAAAACATGTTATGAGTTAAATATATATATAAATATTTAACATGAAATTTTTTAACTACTGTACAAATATTATGATAGTTGAAAAAACTAAATGTATTTAAATATATAAAATTAGCAACTTGTGGATAGCGGTGTTTTAGCACGGAATATTAGGAAGAAAACCATTAAAATAATCACACCTATAAACAAACCTTGCACAAGTGCAGCCGTTTTAAAATTTTAGGGATTCACTAATAAAATCAGCCTGGGTTCCACAAAATCTCTGTAAGATGTTTAATTTGATTTAAGAATAGAAAACTTGATAAGATTCATTTAAATGTGTCCAAAATTAAAACCAGTTCTTCCGAGAGGAATTAAAACATAACAGCACATTAGTAAAATTTAGGAAAATGTATTTTTAAATAATATCAAATAAAAAATTGTTATTAGACATAAATATTTATATAATCTAGAAACATGGACCATCAATATATTTTTGCTTGTCACAATAAAACAGAAAAAGCTGTATTGGATTGTGTATTCAAAATTAATGTTGCAGGTCCTTCCCATGCCAGCATGGAAATAAAATATATCTTTATGTCAGCTTGTTTACTTTATCAATATCCGTTATATTCAAAACAATAACCGATGTAATTTTTAAACAAAGAATAGCCTAAACCAGGCCTGCTTCTAATTCTAAAAATTACACTTTTTTCAAATAGTAAAAAAATCGTCTCCACCTATAAATTTTAAATCCAGAAGAATCTCACACGGCCAAATAGGTCAAGTGATAACTTCCATGTTAGAAAATTTATGAAATGTTTGGAGGGAGACATAAATTTACGAAGTTTATTTTATGCGAATTGTATCGTAATTGTCAAATAATAGATATCTCAAAAAAATTCTCGAAGAAGCTGAAATAACGTATTTTCAAAAATAACTCGCTATATTAAAAAACGGTTGAAAGACTAATCAATAATCAATAAAAACCGCAATATAATATATACTATAAAATGTCAATTATAAAAAAGTAATGAAATTCCTTCATAACAAAACTATAAGATGTTCTTAAAAAAATTTGTTTATTAAAGGAACGAAAAAGCGGACATTGTTGATACAGTAGGCTTACCTACTATCAAAAAAAAATATATATATAATTTGAGGGGAAGAAAAGCCTGGTAGGGCCATAATAGGGGTGTTTAATAAACACCCCTATAGGGGTGTTTATTAAACTGCCAAATGAGTTCCCATACATTGGGCAAAAAATCCTGTTGAGCGTCAAAAATAATTTCAGGGTAGACAATCCATTAGGATAAGGAGATAAAGGAAGAGAAGGAGAGGGGTAAGGGTAAATTTTAACTAAGTAAAGTCACAAAAAAAGTAATGAATATCCTTGCAGCTTAATTTATGAGGTAGTTTCCCTACACATGTTTCTTTCAAAAGCATTTGATTTTTTAATTTTTTAATCCCATAAACCTATAAAGTGAAAAAAAAATATGGAATAAAAGAAAAATCGATAAATTCATTTGGAATATCCATATAAACTTGTTGCAAAAGTTTCTGATGTTGAATTACACCTTTGCTGCTCATGCTAATTTAAAGAAGCCACACAAAGTTGCGATTCAACTGTAGAACCTGAGAAAAAAACATAATACATACAAATATATATATACATGTATCGAATATACTTATTAAATTAAATAAACAAAAATACTGGAAAAGATATTTACCCGTACACAAAGATAATCTATCCCAACTCAATTTTGGCACAAAAAATAAATAAACATCATTTTCATACTGTTTCAGAATAAATGAGTGGGAACAATTACAATTTTGGAAAGTAGCAATCATAGAAATTTTTCATTAATTTATATTGAAATAAAAACCAAAATCTATTGAAAAAAAAAGAATGAGGAAAACCGAAAATGAATGACTATTGGATTCCTGGAAATAAAAAAGATTAATAAAGATTAATATTAAAACTTGCCAGAGAAAATAGTTCTCAATTTGAATACATTACTTAAATTTCAGCATGGTTAAAGCTTTAAAGAAAAATTTAAAAAAGTTTTAAACAGCCGAATATTGTTTGAGACAGCTGACATCCTAAAATCAACCTTTTGAGAAAAATCGAAATAAATAAGCTTTCAGGTCCAAGCCCATTAAAAGATTTTTAGCAGATTGTCGGCAGATTTTCGGAATATTGTCTTTACGGTCTTTTAATCGCATGCAAAGTTAAAAACAATGACTTAGTGAATAATGAACTCCTAAGAAAGATTTATGGACACATGTTATTTAAAAAAGAAAAACAAAGTATGTGTTAGCAATTTTTTTTGAGCTAAAAAGAAATGTTTTCAGAAATAACTGTTAATTGTTATTTGCATCATTGACCCTTCTTGCAAAATTTCAAACAAAAAATAAAATATATAATGTGGAGATCCAAAGAAAAATAAAAAAACACAAATTTTTGTGATATCTTTTCTTTGTTTATCCCAAAATTAGACTAATGAGCATTTTTTTTTGGTTAACCAAAATATAGCAAAAGCTAGAAATAAATGTAATTTTTTTTTTACCAAATCCAAAAAGTCCCTCATCTTAAATTTATATAATAAATCTCACCGTGCTCAGCTTGCATCTGATAATATCTGAAGTTGTTATTTCCTCCATAATTCAAGCCATCCCCTGAATCTTGATCTAGAAGTGCAGCCCGTTCTGCGTTATTTACTGCAATATTTTGCAAATTGTGATGATGGTTTCTTGTGCTACCCTCAAAAGATGAATGAGAATTAATAGTGAATATCATTGAAGGTGGTTGGCTGTTATTATTTGCAGCCTGAACAGAACTATCCACAACTTGGTCATTGTTATCATTTCTGTAATTGCTATCATTTCTGTTGAAATAAATTCCTTCAACATCATTTCTATCAGTAACAGTAACTTGGTCATTGTCACCATCTCTAATTGAAGTCACAGCACTTAATCCTCCATCACTTTGGCCAATTATTTCATTCATTGTTATTCTAGGCTCAATGTTATTGAAACATCGCAATTTTAATTGTTTTCTTCTTCTTCTCAAGAAAACTGCAATCAGAACACAACAAAGCAAAACAAAGGTTGGAATAAATATCATAAGACCTTTATCCAGGTGTGAAGATTTTGCTAAAAATTAATATACATTTTTTACCTCATTTTCAGACAAACCTGTAACCAGCTCAGATCGTATTATTTTAGAAATTTTATATAGAATAGGATTTAGTAAAAAAAAAAAAAAAAAAAAATGGTTTGTTTGAGCTATGTGATCCCCAATCAGAGTACAAGACACGTTTCATCGTTGTTCGGACTCGTCAGTTGTACATACTGATTTGTGAAGAAAAAATCAAAACTCTTTCTGCTGATCTACATCTCCCTCAATACTAGTGGCATGGAGTATACATTCTGCTAAATCAAAGTATACTCAAAATAAAAATTAAATCAATCAAAAATATATACTTTTTTTAAATTTCTAATTTATGAGCTCATGGATTTGAGCAGTAATATTAGTGGCGCCCCTCTTTTCGATTGATTCGATTTATACTTTGAGTTAGCAGTATGCTTTCTCCATGCCACTAGTATCTTTTCTTCTTATAAGGTAATTCCATGTAATTCCATTTAAGGCATGCAACACTATGCAATAGATTTTGCTGAGTTTCACACCTTAAATAAAACTTTTCAAAACAACAAATCTCCCAAAATTTGAGCTGCCAACTCCATGCAGTTCTGGAGTTATGAAAGCTCAAAGTTACACACCCCAATCAAAAATCAGCCACATTGAATTACGTTATATTGCAAGACCTGATCTATAAAAGATAAAGGTGTAAAACTGGGTACCTGTTTCTAAAAGTGTAGAATTCAAAAAGCAAGGTTCGAAGTCGACTTCTTCAACAGAAGATATTTAAAATTGAACTTGTAAAATTTTTTGCATGTACACACAAAAAAAGGTGTGGCCAATCAAATATGAAATTGAAATTTTCAGAACTAGTTTGTGAATGTTTCACTTATCCTTTCATAATAGTATGATTTTTTTTCGGTGCAGTTAGTTTGAAATCACAGTCGCAGTCTTGCATTTTTTTTACTAATCCAGTATACTTGTAAATAACAACAAAATATAAATATTTCTGTTTGTGTGTATCATTTAATGAAAATAATGTTATCAGAAGCTTATAATCATATTGAATATACCATAGATGCTATGTAAAACTTTTGAAAATAATGCTGAAATACATAATATCCACAGTATAATAAATGATAAAGCTTCTTGCAACATTATTTATGATCAAAATATAAATGTGTATCAAAATTACCTCTTCAACAACGCAAATGTTTAATTTTATATCTGAGATTTTAGAAAACTTTTAAATACAATAATCAATGTTCTAAAAATACATATTCCAAAACTCAGCTTATTCATAAATTCAATGAACGAAAGTGAAGAAAGTGTACTTCTGTGGCAAGCTGGCTTATGAGAGCAGATCACAGACATATAGTTTACAACCATCCATGCTAGTCTTTGGGATTGTGTTTGAATTAAAAAAATACGAAGTGTTGTAATGTCTTTAACAATCATACAACGAAAATCAATGAAATGTTCTTTTAAATCTTAGTCATCAATTTTTAGTATTTTAATCTCATATTTATTATCAATTACAAATGACCTATTAGTTTTACTAAAATTATTTTTAATTATTTTCAATCCCTTAAGTTTTGCAAATAAAATTTATGGTGTTAGAAATGATTATTTATGAGGATTTAAGATTGTTAGTTGTTCATTATAAAAGTTTTGTTATGAGCAGTTCCCAGGGCCTTTTACAGGCCAAATCTTATCCAAAAACTTATGTGATTTTGTGGAGTTTTTTAATGATAGAAATTAAATTTTTTTTAATGAAGAAATTATCTGACTTTATCAGAATCTTTAGATTTTTCATAATAATTTGAGTATTAGCAATTTTGGAAAAATTTTATAGTTGAAGAAGGTACTGGGGGTCAATTATTCAGAAAGTGCTTGCTTATTTGTAAAACCATTAAAATAAAATACTATTGGAACCCGCAGTGAGGTTGGAGACTAAGAGTTTTGATGCTAGAACCCATGATAACTGCTTTGTATACGCAATTCAAAAACAACTTACCTACCACCTACAACTGACTTACCGTATATAAGACAAAATCTACCAACAATAACTATGTTTTACTACTTTTCTGATGAATGTGGTACCCAATACAAGAACTATAAAAACTTTATAAACCTTCGCCATCACTCAAGAGATTTTGGTTTGAGTGCAAAATAGGTGTTCTTTGCAACAGGTCATGAAAAATCACTCTGTGATGGCATAGGCAATACTGTAATACATACAACGGCAAAAGAAAGCCTACTGAGTGTCTACTAGTCAAAAACTCACTGCTAAACCTATGTATGATTTCAGCACCAGTCGAATAGAAAGTATTCAATTTGTACACATCAAAAAAGAAACAATGGTTACTGTTAGAGCCTTTCTTACTAAGAGATTTGAGATGGGTCAGACGCTGCTGGGAACAAGAAATTATCACCACTATATTCCTACTTCTGATACAACCATTTCTTTTAAACAGACTATTGAAGATCTCGCATAGACTGTAGCATGCAAGTATAACAAGTTTTGATGGATTGGAATGATAGAGGAAGTTAATAATCTCAACAAAGACATCCTCATGAAATTCATGTACACTCATGGGTCATCTAAGAACTTGTCATGGCCATAAAAAAGAGGACATCTGTTGGATCCAAATATAATAACTGATACTGACATTCCTTCAAAAAAATCAGGACGGCTATATGGTATTAGTAATTCAGATTATAATAAAATTATGAATAATGTATAAATGCAAAGCTTTTTTATAAATTTTACAGATTTAAATTTGTTTAATGTGTGATCTATGAATATTCAGGAAACTGAAAAATTTTTTTTCAATCACACAAAAAAATTAAGTGATATCATTCCATAAACATCAGTGATTTAATATTTTCTTAGATGTAATATTTTAAATTTTGGTGTGAAACCTTTTGCACTGGCATCTGCAAACACTGGATACGTATGGAATGTAGTAATTTATAAAGACACTAACACTCACTAGCCTCACACATGACTATGAATAACATTGGACCGATATTGTTATGTTTGGCTGAGGATTTACTTGATAAAGGTCGGTGTGTGTATACAACTATTTAAATTTTTCATGAGCTTATAAAGCGTTCCACCGATGTTGTGAGAACTCTTTGTCGTGACCGAAAGTATTTACAGAAAAACATTGAAAATGCAAATCTTGCTGTTAATGACCAAAAAGTTGCGTCACGCATCATTATGGCATAATATGTCTACATTAGAAAAACAAACGTGATGCCTGCATCCTACAGGTATTTCAGACACAGGTGCTAGTAAAATGTAAAGGTAATGAGAAAATCATTCTAAAAGTAGTACGCGTATACAACAAAAAAAAATGAGTGGTGTTGACCGCAGTGCCCACAAACAAGTGAAAAAGTGGTACAAAAAGTATTGGAAACATCTCCTCAATCTATGTGTAATCAATACTTAGATAATTCATGTTATGAAAGGTGAAAGTGAGAACCCTTTGTCATTCTAGATGAAACTGATCAATGATATTGTTTCATCTTAAGGTTAAAATGTTGACTCACTTAGTTGAGGTGGTCAACCGACTACTGACAGTGCATTTAGATTGATTCAGAGACATTTTCTCTCATAAGTTCTGGCAACTCAAGAAGATACACTGAGTGTAAAAAGAAAGGGAAAAAAGGATACTTGCTGTCAAAGTTCTGAATGCGATGTAGGATTATGTCCTGCTCCTTGTTTCAAATTATTTCACACAGGAAAATCTTTTTGTTGTATAAAAATGCTTTATTTTGATAACTATTCCGTTCTCAGTATGAAATTATACTTCTTATTGGTAAAAATGATCTTTTTTGAGTCAAAACGTGGGTGAAGAAAAAGGGGTAAAAAAAACGAAAGATTCTGAAATAAAAAAAATTTTCATCAAAATATCCAAAAAATAACAACCTTGGTATTTGTTTGACTTAAAAACTGGAGGAAAAAAATGCTTTTATTTGACTTGATCGTTACTTATCTACTCTACATTTCTTTTTAGAAAATCTGGATAAGTAAGATATCTCTACATTTTTCTGTAGAGCGGCCTATCATAGGAAGTGCCAAACCCAGTCAGATGCTACTTTTTTTACACAGAGTATAAAAAAGGCATCTCAGTTTCAGGTTACAAAAACCTCTTTCCACGCACTAGATCATCTTTATCTTTATGTCTTCTTTTAGCTCCCTGTCTAGCAGTGGCTTTGCAGAAAGCAACTTATTAAAATAAAAAAATTTTAAGCTCTTTAAAATGAGTTAAACGTTAATATTAAGGACAACAAGTGGCCATAATGGTCAAAGCTAATGCCATAATGGCCAGGTGGTCAAACTCATATACGTAATCAACAGTTTTTGAAAAATTTACAAAAACCTGGTGCAAGAAAAAAGGTTATCATAAAAATTCCATATAGTTTATATAGCTAGTATAGGAATTCATGCAATATTATTGGAAAACATTTACATACTTAAAAGTAAAAACAGTCTTTCCACCAGGTGAATTTTTTTGCTAGTAAAGATATTGTCTTTACTGAAATATACTTACGGTATGATTCTTTTCTTTAAAGCATGCTTAATTTTTACATAACTATCATATGGTATTTTAACTATTTTTCTTAACTTGGTATGCTAAATTTTTCCTCTGTCGGGACTATTTAAAATGTGCTTAATTTATTTTATTTTCCCTTTTCAATCAAGTCCAGTAATATATGTTGGGAATATTTATTTCATTAATTTTATGACAATTTTGTTGCTTTGGTGGTTTAAAACTTTTAGTTATGGCAGTTATGAACATACAGGATATGCTATCGTATTGTTAATTTGTATTGTCTATTTCTGAGTGAGGTGCTAATGAAAAAATCTGGCAAACAGAGGGCTAGAAAAGGTAAGGGTGAAAAATTTTAAGAAGAATGACTTGCAATGTCTGAATAGTCATTAAGGTTGACATGTGAGGCTTTGGACCTTTCGTCAACTAGTGTCGAATGATAGTGCATTGAGACTTTATTCACACTTTCGTTATTACGCAGTGCTGGAATCATCAGACCTGGCTAGTATGCACATCTAAAATCCAACTGTACATGATTTCGATCAAAGTCTCCAAAATAATTTTCATGATTTACCTAACGGTATCATGACCCCATTTAATATTTTATATTTGGAGGAGTGTTTGCTTGGTCATCCTCACAGGGCATTTGTCAAGTTCATCTTAAAGAGTTTACTTTTTGGTTTTCATATTGGGTTTTCAAGATAGATTTCTCCTGGTCAAACTTATTGTCTACTAGGACCAATGCAGTGGGGTTTTCTAATTCTACAATTAAAGAACTTAACCAAAGTCATACTCTCCAAATTTCAAGTATGCAGTGATTAAACCTTTATAATATTAATTTAACTTACCATTAAAGCATGTTTGCAAAAACGTTTTGCAACAACGATTACAGGCTACGTGACCTTCATCTAATGAACAAGAACACGATTCTGAGCAGTAAAAGAAACCGTCATTAGTATTAAAGCTATTTCCATCGCTGGAGCACATAATAAGAGTGTCTTCCATGTTAAATATTTTTTAAATCTAAAACAGAATGAAGTAATATATATATATATACATATATATCACTTTATGACATTGACAAAAAAATAGCTATCATAGATCACAACATATATTTAAATTCTTGCCATTTTCATCACTTTCTTTTTCAGATAAATTTTCAGATGAAATTCAAGCAAACATACATTTATTTATTATAAGTAATTCAAATATGTTTCCTAGGAATTTACAACTGGATTCGTCAAAGTCAAATCATTTGCTGATTTTTGTAAAACTTTTAGACAATTAAGACAAAAAAATTTTAGGTCAGCTTAAATGCAAAATAGCAGCTCTATCTATTCACTGCTTATTTGAACATAGCAAGAAAAATATAAAATTTAATTTTGAATTGAGATTTTTAAAAACTTTAACATGCAAATTTGGCATGATTTTATAGTTGCTTCATTTTATTTTATTAATAAATATATTAATATTTAATCCAATCAAAATGGCATCAGCTAAAAAATATGAATATTGCTACATATCTGATCTGATCTTTCTATTATTACCTGAAAGTATGGAATGGTATTTAATCTGCTCTCAGATTGGTTTCTTTTTTAATTATTTTATTTTTTTGAAAAATCAGTTTTGATCTGAATAAAATTGGCTTCATAGACAGAAAATCCAGAAGAGCTTATATTTCTTCAAATTGTGTTTGTGTCTGAAAAACCCTCAAAAATCGTATATTTATTCGAAACTTAACATTTTTCCAGTCTTAAATTAAAGAACACTTTTTTTAGATTTAAAATGATGTTCAAAATACCCAAATATTATGTAATTTTAAAAATATTTTATGCATAAGAATTTTTATAGAATGGTGCATTTTTTTTATCAGAAACCCTTAAAGAATGTTGGTTAGAGTAAATGTATAAATCTAATTGCATGGTCTCCGGTACCTAGAACTGTGGGTTCAATCTCACCTTGGAACCAATGATTTTCATAACCATAAGCTCAAATGGGAGCTCTAAGTACACCAGAACCAACTCTGTGGGAACCTTCTGAAATAAATAACTTGAAGCTAACTTTTAGCCCCACGTTAAAAAATATATGTTGGAAATAGGTTGAATTATTATTATATATTTCTTTGTAATATATTAGCAAATTTATAAAGAAGTTATGTAGTGATAAGCTTCCGGGTATTATCAAAGCCATGTTCAACATGTCTACTGATTAATTTAAACCACATATCTAAACATAGATTTTTAACATTCTTTGGTCGAAAAATTTGGAATGCTACAAAACCAACAGAGATAAAAGCAACAAAACGTTTTTTTTTGGAATCAATCGTTTTCTGTAAACTAAAAGCTGCTGTTAGGCAGGAAACTAAAACAAAATAAAGATAAAGCATGTCTTACACAAACTGAGAAAGATATTGGTTGACATGAGGCTTAAAAAAATTCATGGTCATAACATAAAGGAAAGCAATCAGATGGCAGAGAGCTCAAGAAGCAAGCAGTACATGGAAAGAAGCTTGATGAATTAAAGTTTTTGTGAAATTTAGGGGTGGGTAAGAATATGGGTAGCAGATTTAGGGATTTGCACCATTAAAGCAAGATTAGCAGAAAGCCTTGCGGTTTTTGAGAAAGTCTTAAGTGAATGTGTTATTTCTTTCAAATCACCAGAACAATCCATATGGAAATACTTATTGAACAACAGTGACAATGAGGCTATATTTCTAGGATAAGAAAATTAATGAAGATTCAAACAAAGATCAGGATTGACAAGGCTTTGTATATTTTTATGAATTTGGTCAAAAACATTTAGATATGCAACAGAGGTTCTAGCTAAAATATGGTAGCAAAATTCAATACATAGTCATATGGTGGCCTTATAGATATAAAGTATACTCTTGGGTAGAAGAAAGTTCTTCACCTGGAATAGAGATTCAACCTTCATGGCATCTAAGTTGTCAATGAATTTAATGTAAGAATTCCAAGAGAATTTGTTTGTAAACATTAGGCTTAACAATAGAATCTGCATAAATTCAGTGAGTTCACTACCATTCATCAGCACAGATGGAAGGAAAAGTTCCATAAAGAGGTTTATGGAAAAAATCTTTGTTGTTTTTGAAACATTGAATGATACCAACCATTTTTCACCTTAATCAACAACAGTGCAAAGGTCATTTTCCAAACCAGTTGCGATTGTTTGTATTCTCTAGGGATGAGTACAAAGTAATATCTGCATAAATAGCAAGCTTGTAAAGAAGCAGGCAAATGCTAAAGAAAATTCAAAACAGAACCTTATACCACAACAAAAACCATATTGATGATCAGAAAACCGATTGAGCAACTCTAAGTGACAGGTAAAACACAAGTTAATCAATGATTCGAAGACCTTACATATGATTGAAAGGATACTGATAGGACGATAATTACGAGAATCAGATTGCTTTCCAGAATTTTTAAAATCTGGATGAGTCGATTGCAGCTTTCAGCATGAAGGAAAATAAGAAAAAACCTGCAGAAAAATTATCTGCCAGAGTTCAATGTGGCAATGCTCAAAAAAGTTTCCTTTTCAATGTTGATACTCTTTTTTTACATCGTTTCACCATACTCCTCAATGCAGCCCTATTGCAAAAAATATATCGCCTGCAACACCAAATAAACTTATCCTTAAATCTTCATCAATTTTTGTAAGAGAAATCTGATCAAATCAAGCATATCTGGTCTTGAAGAAACTGCCATAATAAGTGTTCACTCTTCCTCAGCCAAAGATGAATTTACAATAAAATATATAAGTAAAAAACATTAAGAATTGTACATTGCAGTGTAATCACTTTCAATGTAGGTAATGAAGCAGCTAATTTTTGGTATCAAATCTAACACGGAGGAGTTTGTTCTTATGTCTAAATTTCAAAACTATTTTGCTTCTTTTATTTAGAAAAGCCTCTCCATTCAATGTAACTATCTCTATTTCTTACGTAAGGCAAAAGTTGTTTGATCTAGATTGCTGTTCATAAGGCAGAGTCATATCTAGGTGCATTTTGACACCTGTAAACTAGTTTATAAACCCAAACACTTGACTAAAATGTTAAAATCAATTTTTTCATAAGGTATTTACCAGGTTTACTCAAAAAGTAACATTTTCAGGTTACTAAACTTTCAACCTGAAACTATTTATAACAGAATTTGCCACATATCAGAATTATATTATTTTAAATTTTTATGCGCCAAACTCAAGCGAAACAGGTGTCCCCAAACTAACTCTGGATATGAAACTATAAGGCTCATATTTTTTTAGAGTTTCCCATTTAACCACTGGTGTCCTGTTTTTTTTCATACTCCAATATTCTTTGGAGAGGTCTGTCTCTAATTTTTATTTTTCGTTTACAAAGGATTTTTTGTGATTTGCATTTTTTTTTTTTTCAAACTCAGGTTGTTTTTCTGGCACGATTTGAAAACGTCTATTGTTCGTTGTGTCAATTCCTCTTTTGTTGTACCCCAGATGATGATATCGCCCTGAGTGTTTGTGGCACCTGTGATACCAGAGATGATGTGAGATATCTTGACTTGACAAATCTCACTAGCAGAATGAATGCCATATGACATACGGAGAAAGCGGTATCGTCCGAAAGGAGTGTTAAACGTGAGGAGTTTTGATGATTTTTCATCGATTTGTATTTGCCAGAAGGCGTTACTGGCATCCAGCTTTGTAAAGAATTTTGCACTAGACATTTTTGCAAGTATGTCCTATGTACTTGGGAGTTTATAATGTTCATGTTTGATTGCTTAGTTCAGGTCGCGGGGATCTAGACAGAGTCTCAAAGCTCCATTGGGTTTCTCAACAATGACGAGAGAGCTCACCCAGTCTGAAGACTCTAAGATTGACTCTATTACATTTATTTTTACCATTTCGTCAAGTTGTTTTTTCAATTTATCTGAAATCGACATTGGCACCTTGCGAGGAGGGTGTATTTTCGGGGTGATTTTTGGATCAGTTGTAATATGGTGAGTACCGGGAAGCGCCCCTAGTTGACCAAAACAATCAGCGTATGATTCTACAAAACTGGGTATGTGGGAGATTTTGAATATGCACTTGATGAGATTGAGGTTACTGCATGTGTTATGCCCGAGGATTGGCGGAGAGTTTGTGTCAGCACTGGGATGTTTTTGTTTGGTTTGTGCGAAAGATGAAGAATACATTTGCTTTTTACTGGAATACCATTATATGCTGATAACAAAATGTCAGTATGTTTTAGCTTTGGGCAATTCTCAAAATGTTTGCACTGATTTAACGGTAAAATATTTGCATCAGCGCCAGTATCAATTCTGTACTTTATTTCCTCACCGTTTATGTCTAACATGTCCAATCATCTAAGGCTGTGTTAACTGATATCTTGTGTATTTTATCTGGAATCGTCAGTCCGTTTTGCTATACTGAGCCGATGTCACTATCAGAATCAAAGTTTGAGTCATCTTCAGATTCTACTACTACATTTTATTCAAACAGTTTTTTTATTCAAACAACATTTCGTGAAATGTCCCTTTTTTCCACAGTTTCTGCATGCTTTGCCATACACTGTACAATTTTCTCTTTTGTGTTGATATGAACAAAATTTGCATTTCATTATCATTTCCAATGATGTACTTTCTGAGAGTTTAAACTTCTCGCCGTCCTGTGGACGATGAGTGAAGAATTTAAAACGTGTCAACATAATGCTTTTTCTCGGGTTACAGTAAAAGTCAAACTTTTCTATGATTTTCTCATAGTTCATTTTATGATTCTTTTTACTGTCAACATCATCTTCGAATTGAAACTTACTGTGAATGTCGCCGCCTTTCGATCCTATACAGTGTATCAAAATACCTAAAAAATTATCTTTCAACTGGAAATTGAAAGAAGTGTTATAAACTTTTTCACAGTTGTATCCTCTAAAAACCCGTCATTTTATAATTTTCTGAAGATTTCAAAATGGCGTTTATTGATAAAGTGAATTGGAAAAATAATTATAAAAAAAAAATAAGCTCTTCCTTTTGAAAAACCAATGCATTGGTCAATTTTTATAACTTTCCATTAAGTTAGTCAAAACTGTTAAATTGGGCCTTCGACCAGTAGGCGTTTTTATTGCTGTTCTGAAAGGGTTCAACTTGGATACTCAAGTATTAAATAAACATGCGTAACTATAAAGTTAAACTCAAATTATTTAATTAATCACTCTCTTCCTTTTTTTACCAGTGGTTATGTGAGGTGATCTTTTGCTGAAAGTTTGCGATTATGGTGCTGATATAAATTGAGGGGAGGGGTTTCTACATGAATCAAATATAATTTATTATAGCGCTTTTTCTAAATAAAAAAGCTTAGATATTTTATCAATCTATAAGTTATTCTTTAAGTAAAATTTTTATCCTACCTTTAACAGTGCAGTAAACGACAAAATATGCATCTCAATAGGTTTATAAAAACTTTTTCATAATAATCAACAAGCACACCTCTTCTGCTTTGTGTAAACAAAGCATAATTTAATGAGCAATAATTTTAAATTTAAGTATAGGCCATGGATAAAATATAATAACAATAGAATTTAAAATAAACCTGCAGACGAGAGCTAAATATTCAATAACGGTAATACTAAAAACAAAATAAATATGCTTATACTTACAGTCCAGTTAATACAGTTTAAACCAGTTTAAAATATCTTTCTAAATTATATTAACAATCCTAGTTGTTATCCAAACTAACAATTTAAATTTAAACACTAAAGCTTAAACATGCTTGGCTTGATTCTTCATTACCATATTCGTAGGTTTATCAACTCAATAATTAAAGGGAGGTATGTCAAACCAATTTTAAACCAATAATTTGTAGTAAAACCTTGTTTAATAAATGAAAGAGCATATTATATGATTTCTAAAAATGTCTCTCATTTGTCTTAATAGCTCCTACAGCTCTCCTCAATAGTTATGCCTGTTTGAAATCTCAAATTTCATCAATGAAATTTTCCTGTCAAAATCTCAATATTTTTGACATAAAAGTGGAGTGTAAGCATGAATGAAAACTTTCTACATAACTTAACATTTAGCAGGTCATGATATAATAGTTTTTAGTTATTACTGAAAATTAAATTGCGCTGTTCCATTTTTTAACCATACATGGGGACGGAAGCAAAAAACCTGTGGGTTTATACAGGTTTTTTGATGATAGCATAAATAATATAAAAATAGATTCTCTTTCTTTAACTTCAGTACTTCGATTTTTGAGAAATCTACCACCAGCCAGCGCTATCAATAGATATATCTAGACTATTTGAAATTCCACAATTATAAGTTTAGAACCTAACATAAATTCCAACAAATTTTTAAACCTCTAAGCAAGAATTCTGAACAAATTTTAGTAAAAAAGGTAGAATAGCCACAAAACAAGCAAACTTTCTCGTGCAGTCAAAAAAAATGTGTTGTTTTTTTTCGATTATTAAGCAAATTTTCAATTTCAAATAAACCCGTTTGATTGGCCCTGTGAATGCCATGTGACATTTTAGTTGTAAGAAAAAAGTTACTTATTCAAAGCATCAACCTATAAAAAAATTGTGCGTATCGCTATAGAAATTTCTTCTAAATTATTATCATTTTTTAAGGTTAGTATTGATAGAACAAGTCAAAAATTTTTTGTTTCTTAAAAAATTTCACACCAATAAACTTGTACTCAACACAAACAATAAACAGTTAAAATAATGGTAGAGCAAAAAGAACAACGTAAAAAGAATTTTTTGGGAATTTCCCGTTGTACTTTGCTGAGCTAGTAAGTTTTTAGATTACCGGATAACGTACAAAAGGGATCAGTAGAGATACCTAGCGTAGTGGACTGATTTATGTCTTTTAAACTTCATCGTAGACTTCATTACATATAATATATTGGCAGCGGTGATTAAAAGTCACATTGTCATATTATATTACAGGATTCATACAATAGCGTTTTGGTTGAAAATTGGATGGGTAAACATATTCAAAAAAGAGTAAGCTATAAATTAAGAATTTTAAAAACAATCAACAAAGGTAAAATGGCTGGTTGTTTCCGTACAGCAGTTAATCGACAGGTAAAAATTTCTATAAATCAAAAACAGGCTTTTGCCGTAATCTTGTATCATGCATTTGCTATGATCTTGATCTTGCTATGATGCCATTGACACCAGTATCAGACACCAAATGTCTCCGCGCACTGCCGATAGCGTGTGTAAGTATCATTTCAACAGTGTTAATATTACGCACAGCCTCACAAACCAGTCATACCTTTAGCTACAAGAGATACATTTAAACCGATTTTTCTAGATCATAACGGTAATCATTCATTGAAACGTTATTCACATGCAAAAGCACAAAAAAAATCGTTTAACGATATGATATGGAAGAGCTATCGAAAACATATTTTTGCTGGGAAAACAAAGCTCGATATTGTAATTTGCATAAATTAGTTTCAGGAATGAATTATTAGGAATCCTGGGCTTAACACTGAGGTCTTTTTAAATAATGTATTGAATGTACATTTCTTTGAAATCATAATTAGTAGCTTATAAAGGTATATATGGTTGTAAGGCTAAGCGGTTAAGAGTTTTGTTTCTGGCACAGTGGTACGAGTCAATCCTCCTAAGCGACCATTGATTTTCTTTACCGTAAGCTCAAATGGAATCTCTAAGTACACCAGGACCAAGCCAGTTGGTCCTTCTAAGAAATATAT